>JAAPAO010000264.1:6608-45221 GCA_013115145.1 Perkinsus chesapeaki | reverse complement strand
TAGCCTAGCGGTTTCTTCTACACAAAAAGATATCTTGGCGAGCGAGAACGGCGGTGAGCCTTCGCACGCCACAGTAGTACCAACTTCATCGACTACTATTAGCCATCTTGCTCTCCTTGCTATTTCCTAACGCAAAATCCCAGTTCTCAAGCATGTCCCGGCGGCCTGAGTCGTGAACTGTCCACGAAGCTTGTGAATATCTATATAGAATCCACCTTCAGGAGATCAAATACAAATTGCCCCTCCGCTGAAAGCTGAAGTTCAGCAACCCACTCGATATTTTACCAGTTGTATTAATGATGCTCAATATTCTTGTATTACTCTTCGAACTTCTCGACGCCGCCCCACTCAGTTGGCAGCCAACAGTTGAGAATTGTACGGAGAGATGGCTGAGCCAAGATAGAGACCACTTTTCGTTCAGCGGAGAGTCAAGCCCTGGCCAATTTAAACAAAGGTATTTCCCAGGCAAATAGTTGCGTTATCCTTGGAAAAGGCAATATGAAAAATGGAACCTTATAAATCATTTTCCCTACTTTGATAGCTGGCCCCGTTGCTATTACGACTAATAGTCTTCCTCCATGGACCTTTCCGAAAGGCCTCGATCAGATACTTCACTTACACAGACTTTTACCGTCCTGGTGGACCGCTGTTCTTTTATGTCGGAAATGAAGGACCTGTTGAAATATATGTTAACCATACAGGGCTTATGTGGGAGCTCGGGTAAGACAACTCTGAATCATTCCTGGGTCGGCATGCGGATCTTGAAAAAATACTAATAATCGTACAGTGTGTTCAATAGCTTACCTCTTCGGAAATTGAGGAGTGCTTCTAGGATTGGATGAAAGAGTCGCTACTGAGAGCGCCTCGGAAAGTCGGAAGAGCCCCCTAGGTCTATCTCAAGCCACTAGGGTCACGGTGGACTTGTCAAATCCGAATTGGCTAAGATAGCAACGTCACCGAATGATCCGGAGACCATCCCTGGTTGGAAGTTCAAACTGACTGCTGCATCTATCAGGTCTGACTTAGGGGCCATGTTGGTATTCGCCGAACACCGTTACTACGGCAAAAGTTCAGTCTATCCAGATGGAACGACCGACTGTCTGCGCTACTTAACCATTGAACAAGCACTCGCAGACTACTCGGTGGGTCACTTAATGTTACCAACAATTTCGATCGTATTATGAGCATTTCACGAACCGATATTTTGATTCAAGTTACTATTCTCACGCTGTACATTAACCGCCGCATTTGGAAGATTTAAAGAAAGTGGCCACGTGTCCAAATAACAGTGAAAAAACGTTTTGAGTAAGCTCAAGATGTGAAGTAATTTTAACGATGCCACAGTAGATTGGAAAAATGTCTACACTAAATTTCAGATGAGTATGTGGTATTGTTTAGAAGTTACGCCGGTGACGCCAAATGCGCATTTAATAGATTGTGTCAGTTTTATTGAATCACTTTTCTTACTCCTTCGTGTCGATCCATTTTTTAACTCACTGATGTTAAGGGGATGATTTATTACTTTTCGCCTCGATGATGCACTATAGTGCCATCGGAGGTATCAACTCATCACAGGTGTTGATCGCTCATCTATTCACCAAGTACTCTCTACCACCATCGACTGCTACCATCGCCTTCGGAGGTAGCTATGGTGGCATGCTTGCAAGCGCATTCCGCTACAAGTAAGCAGCAGCAGCAAGAACATCGGTTGTCTTTCCCTCTCATCTCCGATAGAGTCTAAAGGAGGGTTTATAGGAATGCCGCAAGAGTTAATGAAACTTCGGTGTGATGTGGAATATCTTGCTTGATCAGGACTGAACGAAAATATATGGACTTAACTACACAGGAGCGATAGACTGTATTATCGAAACTTGAGTCGTGAAGTTGGTTGTTTATCCTTTGTTCATTTCAAATAGATAATTAGACTATGTTAAATAGACTATTACTATTCACAGATAAATAGATTACTTGTAGAATCAGGTATTGTGAATCGATTAAAGAACTTGTATCAATAGTAATTTAAATCATTGTAAATAGTAAAACGACTAGTGAAACGACATTTTGGAGATGCCATGCTTTGCCGATACCGTTCTGAAGTGAGAAAAAATTTTGAGGATTTTCGGGCAGATACCCTCACTTGGTTGACGGTGCCATTGCCGCCTCAGCTCCGATATTTGCCATTGGCGGTGTTACGCCTGAACCCAACAAGGCTTCTTTTAACGAGATAATTACTCGAGATGCGGGGGAAGTATGCGCGAAAGAGTAAGTGGATGACAAAGTGTTGAATCTCGCAGTCTAGAGCTCCTTCATCGGGCACTTGTCGTTGGACTGTTTGCTAATAAGGACGATTTTTGATTCGCAGAGAGGGTAGTGCGAGGAATCTGTATTATGACCAAATTGCGAGTCTTCCTATTACTGGATATAATAAGACCGTTTACGGTACATTAGATTCTCAAGTGGCAATACGTTGTTCGGAGACCGTGGGGGAGAGGATGTGTTACTAATGCGTAGGAGATACCTGGGGAAACATAGAATGTAGTTTATTATACCTTCTGGGCCGATCCTCGTGGCTTATTTGAAGTCGAATGAAAAGTTAAAGAACACACTTACGACACATTCGCGAAACTCAGCTCAAGTGAGGGTTAGGATTGTATGGAGTAGCTGTGGGCTGGAATACAACAAAACAACGAACCTGTACAATACACTGGCGAGTAGGGGAGGGACGTATGACTATGCCGTTCTTCGGCGTCGGACGTAAAACTTCAACAACAACACATTTCAATTGACCCTCCGGAATGACAGCGAAACTGTATTTCACCATTAGTAGTAGTTTATTACCTAGTGCTCTTCAATAGGTTTAAAGCCACCTTGAAACTCATCATGAGGCTCGGAGAAACACCGGAAGGGCAGGAAATGTTGAGAACAGAACTCAAGTGGGTAGTTGAGTCTTTACATCACTGCCATCGAACTCTATAGGTGGTGCTCGGATGCCACTACAACTCATACGTCCGATCTTGCTAGCGGCATGCTTGACTGGGCATCAGCACCATGGGGATATCTTGCCATGGGTGAGCCATCGAATGGCTGCTGTCTGGTCCAGTTGATAATTTGAATGCATCTCGGTGAAAGGGAATTCTCTGTACACTTCCACTTGGTGTTTCACACACTTCATAGGTAACTTCCCTTACCCCAGTAATTATATAACAGCTGCTATGAATGTGGGAGGAGGGGCAGATCTACCGGCCAATCCCATACGGGCGGCATGCAAAGCTTTTGAAGATCCACTAGCAACCGATCAGGTGAGAACTAGGTTTTTTACGTCTGGCGGCCTGCTGGAGTTTGCCCTGCTGTTAGTACTCTCCAATCACCTGTCTTGATTGGAGCACGAGAGTTTGAAAACTCTCCGAATTGCAGGTGTTAAAAGTTCGAAGAAAGCGTCTGCCCTGCGGCAGTGCGAAATTTTTCACCGTTGTGGGAATCACTATGGCAGTTTCAAATGTTCAGGCCCGCCTGCAGGCCCTCGCTAAGTCCCTGGCCATTTATTATAACGCTTCTGGAGAGCTAGTCTGCAACTCCTTTGCGTGAGTCTATAGGGAGGAGTCCCTCCTCGATGTCAACGTGTAGTGGCACTGATGGTGGTGGAGAGCCTCTCCCTAAAGGATCTTGCAGAGGGGACTATGGGTTCCAGACCTGCACGGAGATGCCTTGGGGACAAGACTCGGTGAGAATCGTTTAAGTGTGTTGCGCAATTTCTGTAGAAGTAACCGTGACGCTTAGGGCACCGACAAGGACATGTTTTGGCCGCCACGGAAGTTCGACTTTGATGAGTACAAGAAGGAATGTATGGAGAAGTAGGAGTGTATGATTTACTGTGGTCATCTTGAGCAGGTACAAAACTTCTGTGAAGGCATGGGCAGGTCTACAGTTTCTGAACAACATGGCAGATGCTGTAGCAAGTATGAGCAATGTAGTGTTTTCTAATGGCAAGTTCGACCCTTGGGGAGGTAGGTCCATCTGTTACCATTAAAGGTGGTGTAAATCTGCCACTGATCGATCCATCTTGTTGGTTACGTTAGGCTACACAAAGTCCTACCTCGATAGCGGAATACAGTATTATAGTTTGGTATATATTACGCGGTTCTTAAGTTGTAGATTATTCCTTGCCACAAAGGAAATGTGCCCATCGCAGCGCTCCGCTATTGTTTGCAGTTTCGGTTGGGAACGGAGAAGTTCCACAAGGCGTAGACTGCAGTATTATGCCATGCCCCAGCTCTGTCGTGTCGCCTATAATGAGCACAGGAGCTCATCATTCGGACCTAATGTTCTCGAGGGAAGAGGTACAGGCTTCAATAAAGTGATTTTGAAACTCAGACTCCTTTTTACACGTGAAATGCTGGGATCGATTCCGAATCCTACAATTGCTTTAATGAGCAGGGGTTCCACATGAGCGCCAGCTCCAGGACCTGCTGCTAGTTCATCAACATTCATTGCTTTAGGGTGTTCCTGAAAATGTGCTCTTTTGCATAGCTTTTTCAGGCGGAAAAATCTACTCAGGAAAATTATGGAAACTTTAGCAAAAATTTCTGTGACATGTACGACGCTCCAAAGCCCTTACAAGTGACCTTCTACGCTGTATAATATTCGTTACGATGTTCGATGAAATATGTTATAATGCATTCGACCATCTCTCCCATCTTGCCGGATTCTTTTCAAAACCGTGTAGTTGGTGGTGCAGGATTCGGGTGACGTCCGTGCATGTCGAGAGCTGGAAGCGAGCCATATAAGGAAGTGGGTTGCAGAGAAGCGCGAGCGGCATGACAAACTCGCGATAAAGGACTCCGCGAAGTAAGGACGATGAAAACATCCCGTTGATACGGACGGATTCGCCAATGGCACGGCCAGGTCCGGCGATGTATGGGGGGTGATGTCTCTTAGAGTGTTAGTGTCCTATTATAGTACATAATATTGTCATAGACTCAACAAGCATGCAGAGTGTGTCTGTCTCGCGGAGCCCAACTCGAGTAAGCCGTGTTTTCTTCAGGTCGGTACGAGGGGAAGCTCGGCTGCCAGAAATAGTGATTTTTTAAACCGTCTTCTGTGGTTCATGTTTTTCTATCTCCTGCTGCTGCAAAGACTTGAGTTATCTGTGTGGCAGGTGTGGTGGAGAGCTTGGATGGATCCTCGGAGCATTATCATAGTAGATATTACCTGCACGCCAAAATCGCGTCGCAAGGGCAGTACGTTTCTGGGATAAAATTTGTCGGAACGTACCCCCTACAACTGCAGTAAGCGATCCCTTATGGAAGGATCTGAACAAATAGTTATCAAAGTCCAATAATCGGATGAGCATGAGGGCATGTTTCGGCGTGTTGCAGCTTGTTGTAGCTACTCCGTCTCAATAACAATAGCAACACGTCTCTTAAAGTTAACGGCTGATCAGAGCCTACGGTCGCAAATCGATTACATGCTCGCTCTTAACATGGACTTGGTAGCTATGGCGTCTAAACTTCAGAGAATAGCTTCCACTACCCATGCTCCCAATGGCTTTCCAGAAGGAAGCTTTCCCCACAACCGGAGCTTCCTATGATCCCAATATTACAATTGCGCGATCTGCCTTGCTGAAGCATTCGTATTACTGCTTTGGCGAACTCCGATTTCCCTATACAGTTATTTTGGTGGATTACGGATATGACCGGACAAGCTGTGTCATCGCACTCGCATGCAGCTTTCTGAGCTGCATCACGCAAAATGGCAATTCTACTGAGGGATGACCGTCTTTTGCTTCCAGCAGCAACGTGAAAGCTCCATTAAATCCTTCCGCTACGGCGCGTGGGTCCGAGTGTGGGAAAGTGAGTTCCCTACACTACAAAGGGCCGAAACCGAAAATCGATAAGGTCCTTGCGCCGGGTGGGAAGGGATAGGGAAGAAAAAACTCAAGCTCATCCCCCCGAAAGTATCTAGCTTGCAGTGCGTGTGTCACCGTAAGATACGGCATAGCGTGATCGATACGCGTGAGTTAGAATCTTGGCACACAATCTGTGTACGCGCGCACACGCTCCAGCTCCATGTGACGCGCGACCCGCTGGTGGAAATTATTGTACGTCGACGCGCGTCTTCGCTCCCTCAATTTAACTCCTGATCACCAGCGTGATATCCATATTTGCTTAGCATCATACTCGGACTCTCTCTGCTGTCTCTCAAGAAGTTTTTCACGTTCACTTCGTGAGCAGCGGCCTCGAGTAGTTCGTGCTCGGTCCTGATTCTCTTGTTCATAACCCATCCGGCAATATCAGAGAGATATCTGATTTCCGAGCCTTCTCCGGAAGATGAGGCTTCTTCTGCAATTCTCAGCTCCCGCTGAGTCGGATTGGTTGGGAGAGCGGGACGACTTGGGCTCAAATATCTTCTGATCGCTCTAATCCGACCCTTCGAATCTCTTCTCCTGGGTCCCATCATGACCACATGAAGTATCAGTTTCATCGGGTAAATGGGTGGGAGTATTCCTGAGTACACGACTGACAGAAGACTGACTCATGCTGATTAGATGAGCAATCTGCCGTGTAGGGTATCCTTGCTTGCTCCGCTGAAGTATCTGTCGCTTGTGTGACACCACCGCTGTCTTCGTAGAACTTCTCGACCCTCAAGACTATCTCTGTGCGGAACAGAGATAGCTTGGTACGGAAAAGGCACAGACTGTGCCTTCACTTGGCATCGCCCAGTGGGCTCGGGCCTTTAACCAAAGACTCTGGGCTCCAAAATGCCTCGTCTAGGCCTGCCGTCTTGCTCTGGAACGTCTCCCGTGGCTAAGTCGAAAGCGTTCGTAGCGACTCAGGAAGTTCCCCAAGCAAGTTGCAGCGGCTGGAATTCTGCCCGAATCTCTCACTGGAACAGACAATGTCCGTCGCCCACGGACCGTGGGACATGAGTGGGTGAACCAGAGTTGTCTCCCAGGGAAACTCTTCCTGTTAAGGTGTAGTAGAATTATCAACCATCTTGAACTCGTTCTCCATGCTGTCATGTAAACCTTTCCAGTATATCCCACTTAATATCAATTTATTTACTAATTTCAGGGACGGGTATTTGGGTGAATAACGAAGCCTTTACCTTTCTCGCGTCTCTCAAGATACGACGGACACCGTCCATATCTTGCTAGTTGTCGAAGTGACCTGCCATTGACTAGAAAGTTAACTAAGCTTGAGCCAAGATATTGTTTAACAATATTGCACGGGTTTCGGAATTAATAGCATCGCCCCGCGTTGCCACTGGCAACTTGCCAGACAGCCGTTATCTCGGATTTCCTACCCTAACGAACGTTTCCTGCATTTGCTGGGATGATAACGTTTATTCCTCAGACACCTGCATATTCTCAGAATATCATTCTGCACTCCAATCTGGTCAAACGGTTCCTCGTCACAGGTAACCATCTCCTTCGTACGGTTCCTCCTCCTTCAGTAGACATAGGTTTCATGTCTCGATAGTGTTCGACTCAGTGCCGGGTGACCCGACTCGGCCCGAGTCGTTCGAGTCGACCGTTTCGAGCTGAGTAACTGAGCCTGAGTAGGCTGAAATCCTGATCAAACTTCACTGTTTGCTTCCATTATGGGATTCCCATATAAGTTGGCTGCATAAAAGTATTTTTTTCTCCCATGACCATCGGTAGCAGCAACAATGTGTTCACATATGGGACTCTCATGTCAACAGAGGTACCGTAACGATATGCTTCCGATGCCTTCATTTCACTTGCCCTCTTTCATCAGCTTCGATCTGCACTACTCGGTCATGAGGTTCCCAGTCGATCCGCAGTGATTCCTGCGAGCGCAGGCTACAGGAGGTACACATTGAAGTTGACGTGGACCTGCACTGGAGCTCACTCAGGAAGTTTGAGTTCCGTTGCCTAATAAGCGTTAAAAGATCTCCCACACTTATCGAGCTGCCCCGCAAACGATATGATTCTCGAATACTCTTTCGAGCGCCGCTGAACTATCACTTTCGGGCGGTGGCAAGGATTGGTCGCAACTTTGTTTTATTACAGTGTGCCGCCCACGACCTAGTATACCAGTGAGACGGTATAAGTACTTAACCCCCCTCGGTTTAAGTTGCACATAGAATGGATAATCTAGGCCATATTGGACAGCAGTGGACTGTAAACTCACACACACCACTTATTGAGATGGAGATCCCATAAGTGGTATGTGTGGAATTTATCATCATCACTCAGCATTCAACAGAACGTTGTGTTCATCACAGCGAGTTGTCCACCATGCATCGTACGGCAGCGTGACAGTATTGAACCACCTGAGAGACCATATTGGGATTTGGACTATACACTCGCACACATTACCTTATTGACTTGGAATTTATCATCATCACTCAGATTCCGAGTTATCGACGCCAAGTATCCAGCACTGATCGAATATCCGGTGGGGGATCCCATCGCAGGACAGTTGTTGGCAGATCTCAGCACGGAAGATCTGGAACTTCTTCTGGAATACGAAGGACATGAGTGAGCTCTTGGCGAACTACTACAACTAACACAGTATTCGTCGAATTCAGTGAGAATCATGAGTGTGATCCGAAAACCTGAAAAAATGTATTTTGAAGCTTCAGAAATGAGACGGATCTTTTTCCGAGACCATTGGTGTGGTGTCACACGACAGAGGATTATGATTTTCTCCTAAGAACGCTGGCTCGGTAGGATGAGCTATGACTCAGGTACCGGGTGGCAGAAGCTCAAGTTGACGGTGGCAGTTTGGGAGTTATTAAAGCAAACGTCTTCGTGTGGAAAGACAGCCTCAAGCTTCGCCTTCATCTGGATGGTGAGATTTTACAATATCGATGTGAACGTGAACTTAACCGGTCTCACCCCGGTAGTCAATACTATACCGTATAGTAAATCGGATCTCCGTGGAGTACGTGAAGCATCCCGGCCTATATCTCTGCGAAAAGCTTTGAGAAGATCCCTCGGTGATTTTCTCGAGACACTTGATCACGGAATCCGCTGGATTATACAGTGCGCCATCTGGAGAGTTTTAAACTGAAATAGTCCTTAACAGTGACGAGTTTGAGGCCGAGACATTCGTGGGCTGTCTTGTAACCATATCCTGCAAACATATTAGTTTATACTTGATAATTTTCGCATTTTACCTGCTGCTCTCATTGTCTGTATCACAAGTTCTCAGGCCCACCGTGGGACTATGCCGAGTGGCATTCGACTGGGTTACAGAATTCCCTGGCTGAGGCGAGGAATGCTTTGGAGCAATACAGACAAGAGAAGTCAGTAAGTTACTCGACTGCCTCTCGTCGCACCCTTCGCAAACGGTGTAGTGTAAGCTTGTATATAATAAGGATGATAGATAATGCCACACGTGAGGCCCAGGGTGAAAGTAAAGGGAGTTTCGGAACTTCGGTAGTAACAACTTTGAGTGTTTTATCAACGAATAACCATACAAAAGCTAAGAATCTTTGCGAGACTGTCGCGTATAACAGGGAGAACAGGGTCCTCGATTCTCAGATTGTAAGTCGCTGGCACTCGTGATAAATCGATAGATTCTTCACATGCGTGGAGGGGGTCGGAGTAGGAATGACTTATGTCTCGAGACTGACGCGAAATAAAGGAAAAATGCGCCTTATCGGAGTAATATGGTCTTTCCTACTACTTTCCGACAAGGGGGTGTTGTAATGCGTCAATGGTGTGCAGCACCCTCTTCAGGAACGCATCTCCCAAGTGACGGATAAGATCGAGAGTGCATCGACCTCATTCGAGCCCCCATTTGCTACAGATGAAGATTCCCTTTTGATTGCTCGTGTAGCTTTGGCCGGCGATGACAACACATGATGAATAATACGAGTTTTCTGAGGACTTTGGCGTTTTTCGTTTGGCAGTGCGTTAGTGATGACAGAACACTGATAAGGTGTCGCCAACAGCGAGCTCGAACAACAGCCATCCGGTGGATTCTTTTATCTCTGAAGTTGTGTGTTGCTCTTATTTTCGTTTATATTTGCCAATCGTTACTGTAATACCGATAAGCTGTAAAGGTTGGCGGCGTCCAGTGTTGCTCGAATTATTTTAAGAACGTAGTTCACCGATACAGTTCTCTCATGAATTTGCGTTACACATGCCAGCTCATCGTCCTCTTAACCTTGCGCTATATAACGTCATCAGATCTCCGAGGTAAAACACGCAGAGATTGAAGCTAGAAACCATTTTCCAGATACCTGTATTGTAGACGAGGTAAACCAGGCGTACCATAAAGAGCCTTACTATTATATAATTCACGCACACAATGATACCTATCTTCCTCCAGTAATATCACTCGAGTTCGAGATCAGCGATTTATCCATCGTTCTCTGAGGTTCGAAGAGTGCCAAGGTATAATGAAAAACTCGATAGTATATATGTTATTATGAAAGTCTGAAACTCCACCATTCTCTCAAGCAAATCCACTTAGTAATCATCGAGGGAGCATCGGCTAAGTCATTCGAATCGAATGGCTCAAACGGTCAGAACTACGTAGTGCGCTCAGTAGTGTAGGAACTCGCCATGGCATCAATCCTGTGTTGATCCATGGGCCATATCTGTCATAAATAGTTGCAGTCATCGTAAATGATAATTAGTGCACAATGATAAGGCTACTAAAGCGGAGTCGGAGAGTGACGCAAATACGTGCACGAAGAGAGCAAATGTTTGAAACTAATGACACACTGACTTGGTATCAACGCTAATAACGTCACCGATGACGGATTAATTCGACCTGCTGAACCGTAATTTCCATAGGCTCTTCGTGTCGCTACTGAATATACCTTCTACCTGTCCCTCATGCGGGTGGACTCCTCTCCACACATAGGCCACGAATCGACGACGATCAGTCCCACTGTAGCGGTTTCGTTCGAGCTGATGCGCGTGAAGGTAACACGGACATCTGTTGGCGACGCATGAAAGGCTACAGGGTTCTTACAACACTACGGGCCTCGATCCTCTGATTAATGCAAGGGACGTCGAGAACGACGATGACACGGCCTTCAGTATGGAAGATTCAACCGAGCTTGACGAAGAGTACGGTACGCACTTTCGCGCGACTGTGGTGCCCACCGGAGACTCCCCAGTGGAAGAGTCTTCTGTTGACTGGCAAGGAAACCGTTATGTTTTGCATCAAGTTTATGAGGTACTTTATGGTTCGACAGAACAATTTACATATGTCTGGTCAGGTGAGCTTCGTGCCCTACAGAGCAGGGATATACCTCATGAATGTAGTCTACAGTTCATCAGAAAATCCACACCAGCGCCACAAGTTGCCCATGATACACAGCCCTCCTTGGTTCGCATCACCGCAAAGTGCAGATCAGGAGCTCCTCAGGAACTTGACTGATACTCTAGTCGAACACGGATACTCGATCGGTGTAACGTAGATGCGAGGATCTATTGGGTGCCTGCTGGATCCAGTGTGAGCGGCATGAGTCGGAACCGCTAGTCATCGGTTTCGCAGATATAGACTGCGGCTTACTACTGTAACAGTTAGTGTTTAGATAGAGATGGCGCAGCTGTAGGTGTATCGGAAAGCTAAAGGGCAGTTAATAAGGAGTATCTAATCGATACTATCGTCGGCAGCCTGTGTGCAGAATGGTCTTTGGAGAACGTCTTAAGGCCTCTGCCAATGTACTCTGCATTTTGTAACACTAAGCCCTGGAAATTAAAGATGCTACTGTAGTAGCGGTCACAGTAGCTTGTAGTCAAGTCCCACTAGTAGCATTCTACCTCTCATCAACTTGCCAAAACTGGAATCCATCGCTTACTTCAGACAACTCCACAGCTGTTTATGGTGAAGTCAGTCCTGGTCGAGATACAAAACAACACGAATGCGTATATTCCACCACAGCCAACTGGAAGTTCCCTCATTCTTTCACTTCCTACGAGGGCCAGCCGGGTCGGTGAAACTATCGCGTTTGAGATCGTAAGACCCGTTTTCTGCCGATGAGTACGAATCATTTGCAGTTGCTGCGAGATGCATACCATAACGACCTCGACGCGAGTCTGGCGATATCTCAACTGCTGGGCACAGCCCATCCAAGCTCAGACATACTCGGCACAGTTGTGGCTGTGAGAATCTTCGATCCTTCTGTAGGAGTAGCAGAGCCCTTGACTGGGACATGCATTTATCAATTTCTCCCAAGAGTAGCATACAGTATGCCTTGTGGTTTGATGCGAGGCGTATAGGTACGATGCTCCGTAACACCGCTGGGGAGGGCTAGCCTATCGACAGTAATCAGTGTTACAGTGATGGGCGAAGAGATCTCTTCGATGCACCATACGTATCCTACCTTGAATGTACGATCACCTCTGCGACTTCCTTACCTACCTTTGTAAGGTTGATGGTAACACACTTGCCGGTTACTCTACCATCACGCGACATGGCCCGTTCCCGCTGCCGTTGATTCCGGGAACTATTAGTCCAGCAAAGTGACACCTGGCAAGCTGTGTGTGCTTTCATGGCTGCTAGCAGGTGCCGAGCCTACTGGCCAACAGAAGCGCTGCAGCCGGTTGTGGTCGCTGGGAAATTCAACAACTTTGTACTCATCGACATATTTGACGCATACGGGAATCACCATGAAGACGTCGATGAGGTTGAGAGCATAGAAGCCTACTTGCAGCTTCAAGAGGGCCCATCTTGTTCGATTTCGAATGACAAGATCGTATCCAACCACTCTCAATATCTTATTCGTATCGGTTGCACAACCGCCTCAGTGAGCGCCCAGCTAGAGATCGGTATCAACGGCGATCCTGTTGATGCTACCGGCATTGCCCCTTTGCCGATTTTGCCATCAGCGGCCGACAGAACTTCCACTGCATGCTCTTCCACCTCTGGCGGGATCGCCCCAACCTGGGCGGCAGGCACCCAGTATAACTGGACATGCATCGTGAAGGATTCCTTTGGTAATCCTATTAATCGAGAAATCCTTGTTGGAAGGGAAATAAGAACCGTATATGGTGCAAGACTACATATGAAAGCGATGATTGAAGCGGAGTATCTTATAGTAGGCCTCAACAGTACCGGCAATACCTCAGTCAGGTGGGATTGCTCCGCCTATGCCGGAATTGAAGAGCTACCGTCATTTCAGATCCTCCTCGAGCTTGGCCAGCTCGACCGGGCTTTCGACAACTGGCGTCCACGCCAGTGGTGAGTTCTTGTTCACTCCACGGTTGACTCGTACTGGAACCTATTCCCTTGCAGTATGGCTTCGACAACGTGGGGGCGTTCTTGTACAGTAGGAAGC
Organism: Perkinsus chesapeaki; assembly: GCA_013115145.1. Lineage (NCBI taxonomy): Eukaryota > Perkinsozoa > Perkinsida > Perkinsidae > Perkinsus > Perkinsus chesapeaki. The sequence continues at coordinate 31,952 of JAAPAO010000264.1, read as the reverse complement.
AATGCTAGGCTATTAGCTTTCACCATCGGATTGTCAGGTATTTCCGAAACTCCGATTTCACTTCCCTAGTCCACCGTTGGTCACTTGTTCGACACAAAGCCTTCCCTCCTATACCCTATACGGTTATTGCCTACACCAATACCGAGGAGTTCCTCACTCTGCGTCTCAATGCTGCTTTAGAGGATGAAACCCCTGCTACGATAGCTAGAAGTGTCAGAATGATAGGATCCCTCGAGCTGCCATTGGGCCCAAAGACAGAGGTGGGCATCAGGGCTATCCTCGCCAATGCTAATGAGACCGGCGTCCGAGTTGAAGTGGGTCCGCTCGGGGCCAGTCTACTGGAACCGCGCAGCATCACCGATTTTCCCTCAAGCTCGACGGGGTTTTTCACACTGATCGATTCTTTGGCGGGAGTGTACGAGGCTACCATAACTATCGACATGCTCAACGCTTTCCTCACCACCTCCCCACATCACTCCGCGCCATCTTGGCCGGATATATCCGCCTACTCTGGCTACATCATCGACATTATTATCAAGTACTGGTTACACGATGGTGCTAAAGATGACCAGCTTCAACTGCATTGGTGTAAGAACTTCACCAACACTGAATGCTCACCAGATTGGGAGCCTCTCTCTCTATCATATATGTTTTACCCCTATAACATTGCGGCAGCTTCAGGGGATAGCATACCGCTTCTTGTAGTTGTGTGAGTGTCATCCATAGCATTGCGCAGAATGTTGTGTTGTGTTTGAAGTTGCTTAACTTGATAGAAAGGCTAAAGGCCAAGATTCTTTTACGTCATCGACGTTGATATGTTCCGCTTATAGTCCAACGCCGAAAATGGCTTAGACTATCCATTCTTTGTCCAACTCACACCGAGACGGGTTAATATCTACACGGTTATTGCCACTGTATGGTTTACCTCGAAAGATCCTACTCCCAGGGAACTCACTCGCGCAGTCTTAACTTATATTTCGTTTTCTCATCCTTCTGACTTCCCATTAAATATCCTTAACACTTCCAGTTCGCGTCCGAGAGTTTCCTCGTTATTCTAGTTAAGATGGTGAAGTGTTATCCATTAAGTTGTGTATTATTCTTATTGCTCGATGTGTACCCATCACCAGCTCGTAAAGAGTTCCGTGCATGTGTGGGACCAACAAGCGCCTCCTTCAAGCACTCCTAAAATTGCGTTATGTATTCCCTACAAGGGCGGCGAGCTGTTGGTTTCATCTTTCGTTCATTTCGTATTCATCTTTGCCGTTATATAACACAATACTTAGTGGAATGTATAAACCCTGGCATCTATCCAAGATGGGCAATGAAGGCCAATTCCTAACTAATATACTCAGATTAAACCCCAAAGTGCAAATGGCACCGTAGAGATCATCGAAACTCAGAACGATTCCGATGACACCTTATCATGCAGTTAACACTTAAACTGCATATAATAATAATCATCGTCATCACGAATGTACAACAAATATACCATCACACGGGCATGTCGCTGATATCGAAAAGCAACTCAAAAAATGCTGACGATGGTAAACGACACTTGTTGAGCCCGATAACGACTGTGAAAGGTTCCCCAATGTTAGGAAAGATTGAAGGCCAAGAGCCCGAAAGAATCCTCGATTTGATCACAACAACAATATTGAAGAGAACGACGAATGCAAACTTATGCGACCTTTACACCGTGAAATTCGAGAGACTTCACGGCGCTTGGTGGTGGAGGTGGACGCTCTGAGCAGTACCGAGCTGATGACGATGAAGAATCCCAGTCGAAAGCAAAAGACGAGAACGTAAACTTGACGAATATGGTGTCACTTGGGCATCGATGCAGAAGTGAAAGAAGATATGAAACCGATAACGGATGAGCATGGGCCTGACAGATGAGAATATACATCAGCAGATAATGCAAGGACATACCTAGGATTCTCCGCGGCGCTTCATTGCTCGGTTTGTTATCATATTCGGTCCGATTTTCCTTGCATCTGTCACTTCTCGAAAAGTTCGATTGACAAGCACCTGAGCAGTGAAGTCACAATGTCATGGAGCACGGGGGAGCACACCTCGCAAGCTCTGTATGCTCGACTGGCGTTCAACTCGGCCACGGTGCGATTCTCCAGAAGTGTGTTTCGCAGGCACAAAACCAGGGCTTCACGCTGTTCGTCGAAAAGTCTCTCCAAATCGTCGCTTGGCCTGCCAAAGATTAATGTGCCCACACCAAAGCTCTGCGAACTTACACTGAATCGGCCGAGCAGTCGCTCGCTGTACTTTGATCAGCAAGTACGTCCACGCTGTCGGGCAGCTACCAGACACTGGAACCGATCACGACATCGGTATCTTCTTACCTTCGCCAATGTGCGACTTGACAGGAAGTCACCGACGGTATTTTGGTATTCTGACATCACCAACGCGATTAGAGGGGTAGTAGAAGGTGTTCCAATGAAACGAAAGGTATCTGACCTGACAAAAAAGTGTAAAGAAACGGACATCACAGGACGTACTTGCGTTCATAGAGTAATGTAAAAAGCGCTCGCCCAGGTGATCGATTTATAATCTCGGAATTCGCGTGTCTTTTGAAATGTTGGGCGATACGACAGTGACACGAGTTAATGGTCGGCAAATAACGGCATTACAGTTAGCGAATCTCGCAAAGACGAACACACCTGTTGTGCTCGAAGGCTTCGGTGGACCTGAAGTTGACCTAAAAAGAATCCTTGAGCTCGGAGGAAGTATGCAATGGGAAGTAGATTGTTATTCTTTGATCGATTTACACTGGTTGGGTTCTTCCCCCCATATCAACAACATTACCATTTGATAGGTGATAGAGAAGTCTCCGTGGCACCGTTGCAATCCAATAAAATTGACAAGTGGATAGAACCATTGTCAGACTGGCATGATCAACCGGACGGAATCCACTCAGTACGAAACCCTGTTATTGGGTCATACCGTCTTCCTAGGTGGAGCTCAAGAATCTTTCCTTGCTCGCCGTTTCGGGCAGGCGGCTGTCGCTCCCGTTGGAACGGTTCCTCGATCACATCGATTGCCTTTATGCCGACGGTGCGGCGAATGGTTCGATGACATGGGGATTCCTGGCCGACTATGTAGCTGATAAACTCGACCTCGAGGAGCTCGACAAGCAGCTCGGCGATTTGCTAGGGTCGAACATCTGGTTGGGTCCGAGCTCTACTGTCAGCCGATTGCACTATGACGCCGTCGACACACTATTTTTCCAACTTGTCGGCAAAAAAAGGTTCTCGCTCCTCGAGCCGTCGGAGTTTGAATCGCTCGTTCCTGAGGGTAGCGCTCCTCTATTAAAAGCTTATTATGAATGTGATGAGACCAAGCTTTTCTCACCGCCGCCGACGTTCACTCGAGCGACAGTTACAAAAGAAATTGTGTGGAACTATAGTCGAACGGAGACTCGAACTGATGGCCATGCTGTCGTTGAGCTCGCTCCTGGAGATGCGCTGTGAGTTTTGTTTTGGAGCATTCGTTGACATCCGTAGTCTTAAAAATATGTAAACTCTGATGCGAAATACGCTATTCGAAAAATGCGAAAATGCGAATGCAACTTTCGCGGTTTTTCTCCGCAGCAAGTCGTGAAGTTGACGACCACGTGGATGCAGTCCAGCGTATGGCTTGCAAGTTTTTCAAGTACAAGGTGAATTCGAGTTTTTACAAATATTATTCCGACGTTCAAGAAGGCAAGTGTGAAATTCAAACTCAATTTTTGGCCACTCAAAACATTTGTGCGGCCACTGAATAGAAGTTGTCAAAACGTGACATAAAAATAAGAATGCTCGCAGAGCATACTAGTGATAAGATTAGAATATCAATCCGAGTAAATGTTGAATCAATATTATTGATTAGCGTCAGGTTCCTCCCCGCGTATTGGTGGCACGAAGTGGAGGCCATTGGTGACCAGTCGCCTTGGTGCCTATCTTACTCTCAAGTTTACAGGTCGTGTTTTGCTAGGCTCAAGGCAACACCGACGAGCAGACCTTCTAGTGCGCTGATTCGTCTCGGTGGCATGTGAAAATAAAGAGCTTTTCTGATTGTTAGAGGGTGGTGTTGAAAATGTCAATAACAACATAACGAAATGAAGAGATGAGTAACTTAATGATAGTCGATGCTATTAATGAGAAAGAGTAAAGAAAGTTACTCAAAACGTCCTTGAATCACTTTAAATAATGAATCATTACTAATGGTATTGTGTTGAACCTGAACCTAGTTTAGTTGGTAAACATGAGGCGTTTACTGATTTATGAGCGCGTTAAGTTCTATACAACGCTTTGAAAAAACCGTTGGCATATTGCGCGAACACTGATTATAGAGTATTGTCAATGCTTGTGAGACACTGTGAGACACCTACACTATATATTGGCCAAGATAAGTTCAAAAGAGAGCATTTCGCAAGCAGTGAACACTTCCACATGACAGTTGAAAAAGTCGAGCAAGAAAACACGCACGATGTTGAGATTGAAGACTGTGAAATGGAGCGTTTCGTGAACTCCAGAGGTAAATGAATGTTCACCAATGAGGACAAGTCCGGGAACATTCAAAGCATCTAATTCATCTCTTGTCAACTTGCGGAAGGATCTTGGGGAAAGTTGTGTCCATTCCATCTAATAGAATAAATATCGATCACGCTATCAGTTCTTCGGCATATCTCGGTTGATTCGACAGTGCCTTCTGTGAACGGGCTATTGGAACCTGAGCGTTGAGCGTCAAAAACTTTTCCTTTTATTAGAGTGCACTTCTGGAGACTGCTGCAACAAAATAGAAGATATCGCGGCGAGCATGTGTATCAGTTCTTGGTGATCATACAGTAACTATTGTTGCATATTATATTGTCGCGCTTGCACTCTCTCCCGAAGACGTGGGCAGATTGTCTCTTATCACCAAGAGTCAAATTGGCTTGTTAGTTACGCAGTACGTCCCGGGAGAGCCGCTCGCGACTAAGCCTGTTCATATTCGTTATCCATTGAGAAAGCCGTGGCGGAGCTACACCGAGAAGCCATACTGGGACAAAAGATACGATGAGCGCTTGCAGCGTGAGTTTCTAACCCGATGTTCCAACGTCTTGGATGTATTAGTAAGAAATTCTCACTCTGAATCAGTCAAAGGCTCTTCTGCATCGGAGTTCCTGTTTGGTGAGGGAATGCCATTTACGGCATCCAATATGCGCAAAGGCTTGAATTACTTCTACGTGCTGTGTGGATGTACAGAACTTGTCGGCCAGAATATGTCTGGTACATTTCATATTTGTTATTGCTACACTGCAATATAGTGTACACCTACAGCTTGTTGATTTACCACGACAAACTGCGATTACCATCCCCTACTGTTAAACATTCAAGTTGAACGGTTCAGTTGGTATTCCAGACACCAGCGAGCTTGGAGGAACCAAAGACGATGATGAATGGTATGGCAGTGGTTCTTTGAGCGGCTATCTTATCAAGGTGAGCATAACCCTGTAGGAAGTGATGCTTTCGGTAACATGCAAATGTTGTGGAGAACTCTATGGGTCGACTCAAGTTAGTTTCAGGGAACCACCAATGGGTTGAGGTCTCGAACCACTTTATGATTCTTGTTAGTATTGCATCCTTGATGCAAAGCTCTTACCACGCAAGCTGCGTTTCAGTAAATCAGCAACATAGAGTTTAACAATTTTCATCACCAAATTATCGTGCAATTGGTAAATTCATTCATCGCATATATTCAATTAATTATGCACACGTACAAAGTGTGTTGTATCTAAGTAATACCTGACTCCAACCAAGTAAAGGGTGTAAAGGAGGTGTGAAATAGGGGTAAACTGTTGTTCCAATTTTCTCATTACAGCGTAGCCTCGCCTCGCTGGAACATCCGGAGATTCGCAGAATTCTCCATCTCGGTTGTGGACTTTCCAAACTCGGAGAGGAGCTGGCTCAGCTATTTCCCAATGCCAAGCGCGTAACTAACCTCGATTTTTCTGGTAAGCTGCGGTGGCAGTACGGACTGTTCCCGGGGAGTCATCTCAGGTCGTGCTATACGATATTGGCAAACGATGGATACTATCGGTGAATATATTGAAGGAGACGTCACCGATATGCGGTCAATCGTGCCCGCACAAACACAGCAGTTGGTCGTCGATAAAGCATGCTTTGATGGGCTTACCAACGAGAGTGCTGAACAAATGCTTCTTGAGGTGAAGCCGTGATTATCGGATTGTATACTATTGACTTCTGAATGTCCACATGTCGATATTGTTCATATTCCGTCGAGTAAACTAGACCCTATTGACACCACAAGACTTTTTGAGGAAGACACCAACTCCCTCTGACTTATTGTTTCCGAACAATCATACATCCTCCTCCTCTGACTCAGGTGTGCCGTGTGTTGTCATCGGAGGCTATTTTCATTTGTATCTCATCAAGTCGAAGAATGCTGACCCGAGCCCTTAACAGAATCGAGGCTAGGGAAGCATGGACCGTTGGGAAGCTGGTGTACGCCACGGACGTACGGAAGGACTTTCCCCACATCGCCGTAGAAGTAGCTTTGCAGATAAAGCAATACCGGACGGACAAGGATGATGATTATGTGTATGTTCATGTCTGCCAAAACATCATGCCTGGGTCGAGAAATGTGAGCGAGCAAATTGAGCTTGGGTCATGAATCAAGAACCAGTACGGTATCCTAATGAGGATTTTGTGTTTACGTAGTCCACGAGAACCGAAAATGTGAGCTAATCGGAGTTTACTAAGAGCACCACTATTCTTGTGAGATGGATGTGTTGTTCGGCGAAGCCTACGCAAAGTGTCAGAATTGCTTTATTCAATGATTAATTAGTGAATAATAAGCATCTTTCCGTACAGTATTACTAATACTGAGCTTCCTAGTGTAAAGTGTAAAGTCTTTTTAGTGTGAAGTAAAAAGAGCTCGATGAATGACTCTTTGCGGTTGATCTAAGTGGCCGACTGATAACTGTAAGTCCAAGCCATGCTGAAGTTCCTTGCCACGCTGGCCAGCAGCTGGGCTCCTGCAGCCCTACTATGACAATAATACTATCGACGATAGTCTATCGTACAATAGAAGGATACAATAGCTTTTTTCTTTGTATCGTACCCTTTTTCTTTGTATCGGCTTCCGCTTGTCATTTCCCTGTTGAAGTCGGTGATGATTGTCGTAATAGTATAAGCTGTCTTGTATGAGGTCTGTCATCACTGGACTTATTCGCGTTCTTACCAACTTTCAAACCGAATCACTTCTACTCGAGTTGCCCACCGCATTTGTGGATAGTGGGGACATCTATCTCTCGACACCAACGGCGCTATGCAGCAGCCCGTTCATCAACCAATCAACATCCGATAAGCAGCATGCGGTCACTGCGCAAGATTACCCGGACTAGCGGCAATACACTCTAAAAGATGGGATATGGGGTATCCCCTCACACTTGCAATAACACTCTACCTGTCATCTAATTTGCTATCCAGTTCATGTTGTCCACTATCGGGAAGCCAGAGATGTGAGGATTACCGTGGGAAAGAACAAAATCGCATACAATGGTCACTCAGGATTGATTGAGCATCAACACCGCACTCTGTTCGCAAGTGGTACTGCCAGCGTACGAACTGCTCGGAAAGAGTCTGATCTGGGGGATCTACCAGCCAGGCAATCCTCGCATAGTCGCAGCATACAGCAATGATTACAAGATTAGCTTTGTCTAACAGTTAGTCCTTAGAACTATTGAATGATACTGAGGTGGGGTCTTAACCGTTGACTTAGCTATAATGCACGCCGACGCGCGCACGCGTGCACTTTCATCAACGATCCCACGGATCCGGTGTACAACAAGTTCGATAGTCTAACTTGCCGTCAAATATGCCAACAACCAGAAATAATCGTTTGGCTGACTTCAACTCCATACCAGAGGTTCCCAAGGGGAATGTCTTCACCGCTTGGGCATGCTTAACGAACTGTATCATCGGTGCTGGTATGTTAAGCTACGCCGATGCTCAAGCCGTCTGTGGTTGGACCCTCGGTATAATCCTTCTGTTCGTGTTTGCTGTATTATCCTACTTCTCTTTACATCTGATAAGCAGATGTGCTATGGAGATGCCCGGTAAAAGGCTAAGCTACAGTACTATGGCAGTGGCTGCTGGATATCCAAGGATGCCTTTATTCATTGACACTTTGATGTTTATCCATAATGCGGGTATTGATACTGCATATCTACAAGTATTCTCCAGCCTTGGTTTGGCCCTCCTTGAGAATTGGTCACCCGGTTCAACCGCGGAGCATCGATTTTGGATTAGAGTTGGCCTCATTGGCTTCATCGTTGTTCTGCTTCTTCCCGTCTGTTTCATGAAACATATAACTCACACCGCGGTAAGCAATGCTATTGGCCTCAGCTGCTTCATGTATGCAATTATTGCTGGTGTAGTATATTGCTTCAGCGTGGATGAGCAAGTTGGTGAACGTTATGTTGGTATACCACCAAGCACTACAGTGTGGTCCATCCTCTCAGTATTCCCGATATTCATATTCGGCTACTCCTGTCATTTCGCAATGCCCCTCGTTTGCCAAGATATGGTGAACCGCAGTGTAAAGAGGTTAGACACCGCTGCTATACTTGCCGTAGCTTTCGTAGTGGTGATTTATTTATCAGTTATGGTGGCACCGTATTATGCTTTTGGTGATAGCATTGAGTCTAACTTTTATCTCAACTTACCAGTATCGAACATAGCTATCCATATTGGTTATATAGCATTACCGTTTGCTGTATTGACTGCATTCCCTTTGTTATTATTCCCAGCGAGGCAGTCGATCTCAAGCGTGATAACCTATTACCTGCCCACCCTTCAAGATACGCTTAAGCTACATATCGGAACTACCGTAGCATTTCTAATCATCTGTACAGTATTGGCTGTTATATTTGAAGACCTTGGTGTGACAATTCAAGTTATCGGTATAGTCGGTACCAACTTTCTTGAATTTTTTATACCTTGCTTTGTATACCTCTACATTTGTAGTACTTCCCCTTCCAGTCTAAATAACATTCGCAAACGGGACACGACAGATAAGAGTCAGATTACCGATGAGACCGTCAACTATAAAGTCGGTTTCGTCGAAAAGCTAAGGAACCAGTCTTTCGAATGGTATGGAGCGTTGGTATTGTTCATAGGCAGTCTTGCCTTCTTCCCTTTGTGTCTTGCCGGTCTCATATATGAGCTGACTACTCGCTAGGCCTCCAGTTAGTGGCACTTAGTCTTATGCCTTCTAGGCGCCCTCAAGGCTACCGATCAAAAAGAGCTTGTTCCGTAAGTCAGCCTTTATCTCCTGTGTTACCTGCAGGTAGCTTTAATAGATTTGTTCAAACGACTGTTTGCATCATCCCGAGTCATAAGCTGGACCACCTCAATGTAAACGAGTCTGTTCGAATAAAAGTGATTCCATACAGCGTTTCGTACAGCGTTCGCGCGCATCACGTTGCGTTCAACGAGTGTCACGTAAAGTTTATAACCGGTGAAGATCGTCCACTACAACGGAGCTGTATCAAAGCCGTGTAGAGCTCGTTTTACGAACCGTGGACTTCCAAGCCCGGTTCGGCCCGAACCGTTCGGGTCACTATCAGTTGGGAAGTTGCACTGGCGAGCTCTTGAGTAACACAGACAGTCTGTAAGTCAATGTAGTTGAAAGCATTCGCAGCGGTTGCTTGTGGTCGCTAAAAATGCCCTTGGCCTCGCACTTAGCTTGTTACTAGAACCGTAGGATTGTTAGCCGCATAGGAAAGAAGACTGTTGCGTTTTAGTATGCATCACAAGATGATTGTGTGGGTTGCTCATTTCCCCCTGTCGAATTTTAAGTGGTCATTGAAACACGTAGGACACCTACCTCGCGTTACTACTGTGAGTCTTCGTCACTGATATTCCAGTAGTTGGACGGACACACATAGATATTGGCTGATATTGAGCCACACAAGTTACATACGCCGTAGATCGGGTAAGTTAGCCGGGGTAACCCGAGCCGGGCTGAGGAGTATGCGCTCTGTCGCTCGCTTTGGAACGGTTGCTGATTAGTACAGTTACGAATCTAAACTGATGATAGTCCCTTTCTTGTTCTATAACCAAACAAGCTTTGCGACGTTTTCCCATGAATAAGCATACCCCCTCATTACGAAAAGTTGGAGTTGGAGAAAGTGATCTAACCACGGCACCTCCACGGATGAAAGCCTCCACTAGAGCTTGGACTGAAGATAGTGAGGATTCTCGAAGATTGCCAATTTATGAACGGCTTAGTTCCGATTCCGCCACCACTGCGGCTTCAAAATGATACAAACAAGATAGGAGATGCCTCCCTCTACTCGACACTAAAAGACATTTACATAACAACTCGTGATTGGGCAATGAGCATGATACCGGAAAGCTCGGTGGAAGCCCTAGAGGAAGAAATAAGAGAAGATGATTCAGACGCAGATCATAATACTCGACGCCTCGTCGAATACTGTGTTCATTTAGGGATCGACTTGTAAGAGCATAATAAAGTGTCGGGCTCGATTACCACAGGCTGCGTAATTGGCCATGTCTTCATAACTTACAATAGTTACTGGCGAGTTAGCTTGGCTAGCTTGTTAATGAAAGTTTCTGAGGCGTTATGAACTGCATTATTTATACTATGTGCTATCCCACTAAGCTCACCGAGCGCAGCTTTGAACGGATGATCGGGGTAGAAATGCTGGAATAACCACGAAAGGCGTGCTTGAAGTAACCTCGTTGCACTTCCTCCATCACGATAAGTTTTGAAGGCAAAGCCAATTTTTTACACACCCAGCAAGATCTGCTTACAGCAGTAGCTTTGCCGCTCCAGCATTTGGTGCGGGGTGTTATGTCACAAACGCATAGGAAGAATACTTCTTGTGATGTCCGGTGAAACGCTACGGGTGATGCGGTCAGTCAGACTTTCGCCAGGCGCCGCACCAAGCCGGACGTAATACTAATGATACGGCAGTTCCTGACTGACGGTCTACCTGTCCATTGGAAGGAGTATACTACTCTCGTAGAGGGGAAGCAAACATCACAAGTGTAGGGCCAACTCAATCTTTGGCTTTCACGAAGTGTACAGATTTTACTACAATGAAGAGAGTGGCGAATCACAGTGGCAACACCCAGCAGAGTCGGAGTTGATCGGCAAGCTCATTGGCATGGATGACATCAAAGCCCTGCCGGGAGGAATGCTCTGGCTGTGAGATCAAACATATAGTCGTCGGAAGTGAATGAATGCAGGGTAGCAGGCAACAAGAGCGCCGGAGGTTGGCGGAGTCGTCGACGAAGTGTCGTCCGGTTCTTCAAGCAACCAGAAACGCTAAGGTGAATGTCGATTCTGATCCTGGAACCTCCTCCTTGTTATCATTAAGTGAATAGCTATCGAATGGATCACGCTATCACCACTTTGTGATATGTCGAGCTCCGGACACTTCGCACGATATGATGATGTCTAATAAAATTAATTGTCCGCTACGTGGCTCCCAGCTAACGGGTGATAGAGTAGTTGTATGACGTAGGGTTTTTATCATTACACGGGGGATCTGTCAGCAGCTCACCGATGAAGAACTAGTAGATAAATTGGGATTAAGATCCGCTATGTGTCTCCAGACTGAGTTATATTGATTCAGGAAGCCACAGTCAGCTTATTGGAAGCCCTAAATGAAGTCTCTAATAAATGGTGAGCCTCATCGATGCTTTTCGGTCAACAGTCTGGTATTGGGCAGCCATTCAGTGAAGTGTTGTGGGTTGCGAATTATCAGTTATATGAATATGATTTATACTATCATTGTTATGTCACTATCGAAAATGTTAGTATCATACTAATAGTATTCACATGGACAGTTCATGAGGCATCTCTGATATAAGTCTCTTAGTTTGGTGGAACGCTTATCAAGAAGAGAGGAGCTCAAACCAGAAGTTCTCACTCGTCGGACCACCTTCACGATCTTAGAAGAAAAATGCAGACAAGAGAATAGAACTTCACGGTGGTTCCATGTCCAGCAATAATAGTTCGACTGTCAGCTTGCCAACTTGAGTTCTATTCTAGTCAGCAGCTGTTAGAAGGAGCTCACATTGCTCCCATCGAAAGCTGTACAATTTACTGTCCGTAGACCTGACGTATGCTATATGAATCATATAACATGACTGCGATGATTTGTGACGATCCTGTTTCGGCTGTGCAGGCCTCCACCCCGTCTCTCAAAAGAAGAACGACAAAACCTGTTGTACTGTTGCGAGTTCTTACTTCGTGCTCTTGTTCAATCTGTGTGGAACCACGCGCTGCTCCGTGTTCAATCAAAATGGGGCCGACAAACGTCACAGGTCTCCAGCGAGTCACGGGTGATGAATACTTTGACATTCGAATGATTCTAATCGAATCGAGCGCCGAGTTATATCGAGTAACTTGCTCAGAGCTACAAGCAATGACTACAAGGGAGTCTGGTACCGGGCTCGGGCTTCCCAAATGAGGCCCTACATAGATGAGTACTCCATCACATAGGCAACGACAAACTCTCGAGTCTTCAAGACCTCAAGTTGAAGTCACAAACTCAAGGTTTGAAACCCTGAGTCGGGGTCCCTGACTCAGAAAAAGAGGGCCCGTTTTCTGTGGCTGCTACAGACTGGAGCCTACAGTCAGGCACCCTGCAATTTCAAGCGCTCAACTGAATTCAACGGAAATCATTGTGGTGCGATGACTGGGTCATCATGACTCTAACCGGCCGGCTTACGCTCACCGAGATATCTGCGCATCACAGCTACTTGACTTGGATAATGTGTTATTCAAGTGTTAATGACAAATGAATGTAACGGAGACATGAGTAGTACTCATTGAGTACTCTCTACAGCAGCACAATGTCTTTGATGCCTGTTCATAAACATAGGTCCTCTAACCAATACCTCGTTCGAGCGTCCTGAGGATAATTGGGCAATATAAAACAAAACGCCAGTTGGCGCAAATAACACGTTCTAAAACATGGTAAAGACAACTCTCGAACAACCGCACTGGGCGACCGAGGCTACGGAAATAACAGACCGCTCAAATATCCGGCGCTCGCCGAAGCAATCTACAACCGTGCTCGCATATTCGCCCAATCACGCCCCCCTCGGCGGCATGTTTATGCCGGCCGAAAGGTTTCACATTTGTCAACATCATCATCAAGCTCCCAATCCTCGAAGTCTAACCATAGCCGCTCATCAGGGGAACCATCACGCCACTGAACTTGAACGTGTCCACTCTTGAATTCCCGTATCACTACTGCTTGATACCAATGGAGTCCGCGTTTTCCACGAACCCTCAGTTTGACTCGTAGACCCATGCCTACCCTATCAGGACGAACTTCCACTTCTCGGTTACAGTCATACATCGGATCCTCCACGGGGTCGACACAGTCGTTCTCTGGATCATGCAGTACCGGAATCAAGTTAAACTTATTCTCACGAGTCACCCGTTGCTGTTTGCCGGGGAATATCACATCAACAGTGTGATCACCCCGCATCCCTATGACCTGTCCAATCCTCCACGGGAAAGCAAGCTTGCGATTGGTAGGAGCATGCACCAGAACGGCAGCTCCGATAGCCAGGTCGAAGCCTCGCTTTCCCTTGGGACACTTCGACTGGACCGCCTCCAACGCCTTCTCCTTCAGAAGCCTCCAGTGGTACTCCATGAATTCATGGCGCACATGGGCGACGTCCCGCGGCGGTCTAAAAGGTTCGGCACTCCCGGCGTATCCGAATCCACCGCCACAACTTCGAGTATACCCCCAACATAGAGTATCTGGCGTAATGACTCTATTAGTACCATCTGTATCATAGTGATAGGACAAAGTCGGGCGGGTATTCAACAAAAGGCAGACCTCCAACAAGAGCATATCCAGGTCTTCGTCCGAGAGGTCGGCCACTCGTCCCGCCTTGCTTCGCAACAGAACTCGCATTTTTCTGCCCCCTAGGTCATGTAGCTTCTCAAAACGGCCTCCTTCAAAGGGCGATCGCACACTCAAGGGCTCCACTGACGCTCCAAGATGTTCTTCACACAGTTCGCTGAACTTCCCGGTAGAGAAATAAAAGGCAGAATCAACCACTAGTTCTTTTAGCCCTCCTCGCTCTAGCTGAATCCTCTTCAAGACCATGATAATCGTACGTAGATCTTCTTTACCCGCTCGAACCCAACATGTGTGTCCCGTAGTTAGACACGTCACACTGACGATCTTCTGCTTCTCACCTAGCGCATAATAGTCTACTCCGCATCGGAAATACGGCGGGTGGTATTTCAGTCTCTCGGCGTGTCCCTTACCAAGACTCGGCGGAGTGACCCACACTCTACGAACACGAGCGATTTGGCAAATGAGACACCTTTCTGAGATCCTTTTGGCTACCTGTTCAGATCCCTTCATGTGGAAGTCGCTAATGGCTGAGCATGTAGCCGGTATGCTCCCATGCTTGGTCGCACGGTGGGCAGTTCCCACAACTAAACCAAGTCTCGTCCAGTGCCACCAACCTCCAAGTTTGACGTATGAATTGTGCACAAATCAAGCGAGTATCTAGCTTTGATATACGTAGAATCATAATAATGCGTTCGTCTGATGTTGATCAGACTGTGGCTTACTTTTCGAATCTTATTTCCTTATGGCAGTCAGCGACAAACGGGTGCACGGCTAGGCTAACTCTGGCCCAAGGCTTGGGCCCCAAGCACTCGAAGTGGCCGCACTCTCACTGTGGCCCGTAGTTTGCAGGTTGCAGTGTCCTAACAGCTGGCGGTTGCGCAACCTGTCATATCATAAATCGAGATAATCGAGAGGCCCCCACTTAACCTCCCCAACTCCGTATTACTTCCTTAACTCTAGAAACTAAATCATAAATCAAACTTGTTTACACAAACAAGTCAATCTCAAGACTGAAACCATTCATTTCCACATGCGAATCATATCTCAATCCAGTGGATACTATTCACAATGAGATTATCCGCACAAATGTCACGTTGCTCTTGACCTCCTACAACTATGACCAGTAAAATTATTCATATCACCTATGACTGATTTGGGGAAAGAATGTCGTCTACTTACTCTATCAAAAATCCCCAAACATGGGGAAGTGTGTTCCGCCGAAGTGGCCATACGATGTACCGCGCAGTGCGCACCATGACCCTTTCTTCCCGCACTGTTCAGTAGACAATGAACATTCACGCGCTACTGATTCGAATGTCCCAGCTTGTAACTCCAAGATCTACTTCGATTGTCGTCCCACTCGAAGTTCGAGACGTACTAATCTTAGTAGAGATATCGCTAGATTTCCATCCTAACAGGTGGTAACACTGTGATCGTGACAGCTTGCATACATCACCTGTCTGTCCATGTTCATTATTCACTCCCCGCATCCGGATGTACCACCACTCCCAGATCGCTACTCTCTGTTTCCCTAACTCTGACAGTGCATTGCTATCAGCGTGACGTGACCCGTTGTGGTTACCACAACTAGTCACGTCACGCAGCGTGACTCACGCTAATTTTGCTGGTTTCAATTACCTGTTTCCGAGTCGGAAATTTCGAGACCCTAAGCTATTGTATCTCGAATCTGCCTTGCGTGCCTGCTGAGCACTACTTGTATACCACTACCTGCCACTTCTTCTGCTTCCAGCATCCTTTCAAATGATCCGCTTCGTCCAAACATTCATATTATGCACGGTGGGGCTCTGTTCCCCTATGCTGAGGATTCATGGTGATGAGCCGCGGCTACAAATAACTATGGTGCTGACCTATCTGTGCACCCACATTAAAAAGCTTATTGGTACCGTGGTATTTGATATGTTGCACAGTAAAGATGCCGAGAAGCACGTTGCGTTATTTTACACGTTTCCTGGGATAGATATTGGGGCGGGCTTAACGTAGCGCGCTGATCGGCTGAGTCCCGTAATCAAGCCTTGATTTGATGTATGACGGTCCAGAAGAATACCCCTCAGCTCGACATGTTCAATGGTGTCGCTTGCATTATGACATCAGACTGGCAGAATTTGACGTTAACCTTTATCAAGGAATATAAGAAGTGTTTAATGCTTTTCTAGACGTTCAACACGTTGTGATACTTTTTGAGGTATAAGCTCCAATCGAATGAATTTGAGTGCGGTTGAGAGATGTGCTGCTGGCGAAGCTGCGTGGTGGCTTCAAGAGAAAGCTATTCAAGGTAAACAATGGGGGATATCGCTCCCCATGGTGCAGCACTACCGGTGCTACTATCAGAGTTCAAATATAGCTCCCTCTCCCCGAATTACCCAAGTCACGTTCCATTGACAGCGGTGGAGATCGGCCCTGCAGATACTCGTGCCATGTACCCACCGTTCACTGCATTGCCTACAGTGAACGTCGGTCACACAAGCCTGATCTACTGGCCCTACTTCAAAGAGTTCGTTTGTAACGAAATCGCTAGTAGCGCTTGCCAGCCAGTCATTCTTACATTTTGGTTTCCCATTCAGGGCACCGATCTACTGCGGACGTGATGACTGTGCAGTTCACTCTAATCCACGCTAATATGTCGGCCATATTATGACCACAGTTTACTCTCTGAGTCTTTTATTCAAAGTTCCCCTACGTTGCTTATCCAGCGGTTTAACAAAGTCAATTTCCACCTGAGATTGTCTCTGCCTTTTTACATATGTTGTCCGGTGAATGATGGCTTGGGGATACTCCCTCAATCAATGAGGCACTTAGTAAGGCTGCGTTGAGCGAGACACAGCGAAGAAGCTAACGGCCTATCGTTTGTTGTACGGGCATTTGAGTATAACTACTCCGGAATCTGGATCTTCACAGACACAGTGTTGCGTTCAACTTGTCGATGAAAAATGACATTTCTACAGGGAGCTCCAGCTGAATCTCTGTGAGGAAAATCAACATGCTTGATCATGACGACATTGCGAACATTTGCACGAACATGCAGCTAGCGCAGTTAGCTTTCTTGGTGTTTTTAATCATGTTAACCCTTGAATGCCCACATTTCGACATTTCCTTCACTGTGATAGTCCAACTTCGAAGTGGAGCACTTCCGGTTTCCCAGCCAGACGTCCCAGCACACCCTGCTGGTTTAGTGAGTTCGTGCTCGAGCGCCAGCTCTCCAGAGCACGCGTTGATCGTACCTGGGCCATCACCTAGGCGTGAAACTCCGCCAGATTTACCAAGCTCTTATGAGCCTTTACCTGAGACACCATTTCCGTGCTCTAGGCCTCAGACTCGTATTGAACCCTCGGGCTACCTGAAGAGTTCAGAAGTTAGAAGTGCCAGAATCCGAGCACGTGAAACAGCAGTGCGGGCAGTGCTCCGGACCGTGTGTGGCCCTACACATGCTGTCTACCGCTTCCCCTTTTATTTGTTGAAGACATCGAGATAGCGAGTCCCGTCTTAGCAACTCCAACTGACGCGTTGTGACGTTAGAAGTATATCCTCTATGTGTTGCCAGTTTGTCGTGGGCTCGTTCACTGGAGGCCCGGTTTTCTCAAAAGCGAACCAGCCGCTCAGGGTCGCGATGCGCCGCGCCACGGTTACCCGGCGCTTAACTCAAAGAGGCGTGCTTGCCTGTAGAAGAACAAAATGTCCTTCGTTGTTAAAATATTCGCACCCGATGCGTTTGATATTTGTGTTCACATTAGTCGACGACTATCCGGGACACAGGTAGCCCAACCGCCTGCTGCCCTGTACACTGGAACCTGCGAATTACGGGCCAGCTGTGCTCTGGGGGCAGAGTTAGCCTAGCTGTGCATCGATTGGTCGCTCACTGCCATCGACAAAGTCTTTGACTCACGGCCCGTGCGCGGGTCTCCACCCTTCTACTTCGCGGCTATCTCATCTGGCCTATCAGGGTTTGACCACTAATTTTCCTGGTTGTTTTATGTGTATTTCAATTTTTTCCACTTGCTTGTGCTTGCGGAGTTTTATTGGAGGTAAGTCTGATTGATTCAATCAGGTTTAATATTCGTGACATTTCAATGACTGTCTTCGCTGATTTGATAACACCTCCAAGACTATCGAAGTATATATTATACTGTTGTCTAGTTTGGTCCTCTGGATTCTCTCGGGTCGGATTTGGTCAACTACCGTACCCGCCCGACGACCCCTACTTTCCGAGTCAGAAAGCCTTATTCGAGTCATTGCATATCCAAGAGACCTGGGAGGCGGTCCGAGAGTCCGGGTTATCCCGTAGAGATGTCATCGTCACTGTTATCGACACGGGTGTCGCTACTCAGCAACCTGACCTCGTGGGAAAACTATTGGAAGGGCGGGACGCTTCTGGTTCTCCAGTGCCATCCGTCGAAGACGTGCATGGCCATGGTACAAAGATGACCAGTATAACCGCTGCGGGGATCAACAATGGTATAGGTATCGCTGGAATAGCTCATAGAGTTAAGATAAGACCGATTAGGTCGAGTGCATCTCCCAGCCAAGGCCCTACTCTCGAGCAAGCAAAAAGCGCGTGGGAGATAGCGAGCAAGCTCAATGATTCTGATGTTATAGTGTTCGCTGTTGGTTGGAGCTTTGAACATGAGAGGTCCACGATGTTCAAAACAGTGATCACGAAGGCCGTCGAGCAAGGTAACTTCGTTGTCGTTGGCGCTTCAAACGAAAATACTGCAACCGGGCCGGATGAGGTTATGTTACCCTGTTCACTGGCGAACTCTATGCCTGGTGTGGTGTGCGTTGCTGCGACGTTAACACCAAATCCTATGGTGTTGTTGAATGAAGCCGCCCTGTTGGCTAGCTTTGGTGTGCCTGGTACAGAAGTTATGGTAGCTGGGATAAGTGATGAAATTGGACAGTGGGAGTACGAGAAAACCGAAGGCTCTTCTTGTGCTACTGCGATTGTTGGTGGTATAGCAGCTCTAATGCAAAGCTTCAAGAAATTCAAACCAGATGTGATAAAGGAAATATTATTGAATGCTACTGAGGGTAAAGTAAAAACAGCAAAGGGAGTGGAAATGCTGTATGGAGTCCTTCGACCTGATCTTGCTGTTAAACGAGCAATTCAGTTGGCCAGACGTCATTGAGGCAAGAGAGCAACACATTGATGTCAAATATCTCTTTTTTATAAGAAATATCACTCGTAGTAGCATTTCATGTAATCGTATGTATTCCATGTAATCAGTCAAGTTGATGAATGATGGCACCACCAATTTATATGATTCCCCAAGTTTATATGATGATTCAAGCAGCTTTGATCATATAGAGGCTTTTATGAGCGCGTATTCTAGTAGCTCGCCTCAGTAGCTCTGCGGATCGATTGAAGTCAGCCGGAGTTATTCTCGCCGGTTTCTATCCATTGAATTTTAAGCAAACCTGCTGTTGATGCCCTCCCGAGTAGGGAGCTGTACGTATGGACAACCTAGCCTTAAACGAGCTGCTTGGAACTGATTCATGTAGTCTCAGATATAATCGTGCTTGATCTTTATGCGTGTGCGTATTGTCGGAGCCGCTTCGACTGAGCGCATACGCGCCGTTGCTCGTCTGGACCACATGCGTGTTATTGCTTATTTTTCTGTTCATCGTCTGAAGTTCACAGGTTGCACTGAGGCCCGGAATAGATAGGCTGAGCGGTGATTGGAGTCCTATCTCATTAGTCTTTTTTCCAAAGCTCAACCGCCATGCGTTCAGTCAGTGGGGACAAAGCAACAACACAAAGGCGTTCAGTCCTCCCATAGTTTGAAAACAAGGCGAGTGATATCACGCGTCGTTAACGATTAGTAATCAGTCGAATTCCTCAGTCCATGGATAACACCCACCAGGTTCGCTGAACATTTCGAAGGAGGGCTGACTGAATGTTTGAATTTGGATGATAGCCTATTTTAATCGAGGCGTCCTCGACGAGCAATTTCTCCGTCCGTTTTGTCACTGATCGACTACGGCTGATCGACGGGAGTGATATAACCTCAATGTCCTCGCCACATGTTGCAGCAGTCGCCGCTCTATTGGCCTCTTTAAGAACGAAAGGTCAGGATACAACTGATACCGCTGCTAAGGCTGGAAGGAAGGTCTCGGTTCCGGTATACCTCTGCTGGATGCCAGAGTATCATTTACGCCATCGTTCAATATGAAGGATAAGTGACAAGTTCTGAGTCAGAACTTCTGACACACGTTCTCGACAGTTCGTGAGCTTCGCTGGCTCGTATTCTTTGAGCAATGCGTTGATTACAAGAAAGTCAAACCACACAAAGCTAACGCCCTTTGGGGCAAGTGAGTGGATTTGTGTATACTTCACTATCGTAATGAGCGTATATGGTAACCCTTTTAT
Source organism: Perkinsus chesapeaki (assembly GCA_013115145.1). Lineage (NCBI taxonomy): Eukaryota > Perkinsozoa > Perkinsida > Perkinsidae > Perkinsus > Perkinsus chesapeaki. The sequence continues at coordinate 11,655 of JAAPAO010000264.1, read as the reverse complement.
ATTTTGCTATCATCCAAGTACAGTTGTTGTGTTCTCCTAGTAACCGTCAGCGATAACCCCGCTCAGCGAGGCTTAATCACTTTCACCAATCGCCGATATGCTCAAAGTTCAACTGCTGAATTATGATGCCTGTTCAGTCTCAACAGACGGTTCGTTGAACTTCGTGGATGCCACTCTTTGCCTTCCCTTCAAAAAACGCTTAAGTTACATATCGGAACTACCGTATCATTTCTAATCATCTGTACAGGTTTGGCCGTCATCATCGAGGACCTTCATTGCATTCGGTATCGAACGTTGCGTTCTGTTCGTTATTTTCTATTGAATTACTTGTGATAAACCAACCACCTTTTTCTACGATTGAAACCATTCATCAGTGGAGTAAAAGTAACCAAAATTATACAACAACCTTATTAACGCGAACACGAGAGGGGTCTATCTGCAATGAAGACGATACCGCCTGAGGGACAGCGTTGAGAAAATGCAAGATTAGCAAGATTCCCACTTGAATGAATTGCTCTTGAATTGCCTTCTTTGCCTCTTGTTTATCTGAGTAACCGTACATCTCCTTTACGTCTTCCCAACTTAACGATATCTTCATTCGACCAGATGCCGTCGATGTGGTCGTGGAAGCTACTGACACTGCTGCTGCTGCTGCTGGAGGAGGAGGAGGAACACCTAACAACATTCGACCGAGAAAAGTGTGGCATAAAAAAGAGGAATTATGAATAAATATTATAGAAAAATATTATCAAAGGAATTTATTATTCAATTTATTATTAAATAACATCACTCAATAGCAGTAACCTCAAGAGGAATTGGCTATCATTCAGGGCCGGGTATAAATGTAACCATTGGAGAACAGGAGGAGATGAAGTAATAGGAAGTCAACACAAATAGATTCTAAAACGTTTTTCCAAAAATAACATGCGCCTTTCTTACTAGTTTTCTTATCAACTTGACTCGTCTGTTCGACTGGCGTCTCTTTAACAGTTCCGATCGATCCCGATGAGTTGCGTTTTGATGGTATCGGCAATGTTGGTGGCCCCGCCGCCGATTGTTGTTGTTGTTGCTCTTGCTTTTCTTCGTTATCCTCCACAGCCCCTCCCCCTCCTCCGCTACCCCAAACTCCACGTGCCGATGATACTGCTATACCTGATGGCCCTAAAATCCATCCAAAATCTATACTTATAAAAATTCTAACAAATCTATAACTTTTATTATAACAACTTCTAGTGAAGACTAATTCTCAGAAGCTTCCCGGAAGTTCACCAAATCATCCGCGGGAATTATTTTCAAATAACATCTCTCACACGCCATGACTTACGGAGAAACCCGCGGAGGAGATACAATAAGAAGTTGTAAAATATTGTAGACCAATGAAAAATGCGTTCCCGTCTGGCCACACGTCTGATATTTCTCCATCACATCAACTTACTTCCTTTCCTTCCAGCCTTCTCCCCAACTTCATCACCCTTCACTTCCTCTGTTGTCGCCTCCCCCAAATCCGGAGCGGCAAAAGCATCCCACTAAACCACAATCGATCACTCGGGCGCGCGCTGCTTACATCTTACCGCTGCTATCGCCTCTTGCGTGCTCGCTGCCGCTGGACTCGCAGTCTACAAAAAATTTCCCAAAAATTTCCCGAAAACTTTCCCACCACATTTGCCGTCGATGGCCATCCAAGTTCGTCTGTTTTCGGCACAACCGTTGTCTCCTCTGGTCGCTCTTTGACTTCCTTGCGTCTATGAAGCAAATCGATCAACTGGGCGCGCGCTTTTTACAAGACCACCTTTTATCGCGAGAACGCCCTCGTTTGGATGCTCCTCTGCGACTCCTTCCGCGAGTTGCCGTCGCAGCTGGCCAATAAACTTGCTGCTCAGTGGAAGACTTCTTATCATCTTTTTTATTCTCCTAAAATACTAATTCTTGCGCGCCTCGAAATTACAACCCGCCCACCGTATTTTCTTTCTGGGTGCTGCTAGCATTAGAAAGTTGCCGTTTTTGATTTGCTTCGCTCCGCTGCACCGAGCCGGTATTTTTATTATTATCATCTGGTGAAACACCTAGATTTCATATACGTAACTCAAAAGGGCAAATCGATCCTTCCACCTTGTTCAACAGCCGGACTTGCTGCCGTGTCGCCACGATGTGGTTGAGGATGCTGCGACGCTGATTCGACCGCTTTCGACCATTCGCCGAATTCGGACTCGACGTGCGACACCTGAGGAATGAACGCTCGCTCATCATCTCAGACTCATGCAACGTAGCCTCGCTAACGAGGACAAAAAAGTCGGAAAAAATCACAAAATTTTGAAAAAAAAAACACTAAATTTCATAATTTTCCATCTTGTCGGCGTACTGAAGAGTACACCCTCCATTTGGTGAGTAATGCCGACAGAAGTTTCATTTCTCCTCCCCAAATGTCGCAAAAGCGTACCGGCAAAAATACCGACAATGATTTTTACGGCGCGCGGTAAATTACCTCAGAGATCGCTTCAAAAATCTTATCAGTTCGTCCGTATTGACCTCCTTCGACCAATCGTTCTGCTTCGGCTTGTAGTTGATCCTTCGTTTGTTGAACCTGTGGAGAGGTAGGAAACAATCTGTGATAGAATGTGCATGCAATCGGTATCTTTTATTGTGCACGCTGTCCCATTTTCCTAATCCTACCACAACCACTATTATTATATGTATTAAAACTTTATTAGAACCACCTCAAACAGAGGCTCTTGTTGAGTTTTCTAATCTACACACTCCTCAACTTTTTGCTATTCAGTACACTATGAACATAAATTTCAGTAACAAATCTTAAATTCATTGCCGAAACTTACTTCTAATCAGTCACGCGCCACCAAATTACTTATGATACAATAAATAGCGTTGAATAAAGTAGTCACCTTCCACGAAGGAACTGACTCGAGATGAAATGGATGATGTGATGAGCCTGTTAGATAACGAGATCTCCCCCTCGGGTGGTAAAATAAGTAATAAAAGGTTAATCACAACTTTGTCAGAAATAAAAATTTAATCATACAAAAATACTGATATCGAATCATTGGCCCATCATCGCTGATAGATTCTACCCACGGATCGTCTCCGTATCGATTATTCCATTCCACATTTACTCAGTGTGAATATCTGTTCGGCTTCTTCCTCAACCCATGGGTATGACTTGCTAGATGGATCCCCTCATCACTTCAAACGGGACAAAAAGTACGTTTTTGGCAGTTCGCTATTTTCCATATTTTCCTCGAAGTTTTGTCAAGCTCAACTACAGACGCAGCCAGCCACGTGCACATTTACAGTAAAAGATTTACTACATAAAAATAAATTCCTAATTCGTTCCCCCTCCTGCCCTCATCACCTCCAACATGAGACTGCTAACAACATCTACATTTTCCGCTGTTGCTCGTTGCCTCATCGCTTCATTAATAACATCCAAATTGATCCTCAACGATGAGATCGCCTCATCAATCGCCTCCTGATCTGCTCCTCTATTTGCAGACATAATAATAATGAACAACAAAAAACGCTTCGCTCCGCCTTCCATATTGGAAAACTCAAGACAAGATAATCAGTACGACCGCGCGCCGAGGAATTAAACAATCGCTCAAAGTAATCAGACCACCCGCTGAATATTTGAGATAAAACAAATATTTGTCCTCAAAAAAGAGAAACAAAAATCGCTTCGCTCCGCCTGCGCCACAAAATAATAATAATATCTACACATTAGAGTCGACATTTCGTGGCGCAGTGACGGATTATCATCATCATTCTTATCAAAAAATACAACCAAAGGGAACTACCTCCCACTTCAATCAATCTCATTCTCAATCGTCCAATATGTTAAAAGCGCGCGCCCTGGTAATCGATTTCCTAAAATACTTCTCGACACACCGGACATGTCCTCTTAAACTTTGCCCATTCTTTAATGCAATCCAAACAAAAGTAGTGCCCACATGTTAATTGCCATACCTGGGAAAAATTCACCAAATCGATCATCAGGGCGTGCGCTTTTTACCTTCTCGTTTTGCATGTCTTTGAAACAAATGCTGCATGTATGATTCTGATCCTCTCTGCAAGTGAGGTCGTCGATATCGTCATTTGCGGAGGAATCTTCTAAATTCTTTATAGTGCGGTCGATGGAGTCACTTCCACTGGTGGATCGCGATGCAAGGGAAAAATCTTTTACGGCTGAACGGGAAAAATATTTCCCGAAATTATCCGAAATTTTCCGAAAATATTACAGCTATCAGATTCAGCTCCTATACATGGCTTCCTCCCATCACTGTGTAAAAGATACGTCTCTGGCGTATCTTCGATCGCCGACGATTTCACACGCAAGATTCTGAGCTGACCTTCGAGACCTGTCTCGTCTGGACGCCAAACTTGCCTACAAGACGGGAAATTAATAATCGATCACGTGATCGATTTGGATACTTGCAAAAACTTCCCAGAGTTCTGACCCATCGTTTGCGCTCCTCATCAGAATCAACGGCGAACATCCATTCCCGACGTGCAGGAGTTTCGGCATCGGTGCCGATTTCAAAGGCGTATCTTAGGTTAAAGCGTGCAAGATACATATCAGGTTGAAACTATCACTACTTTCCTTCAATCTGTCTCACGTTATTTATATTCGGAGTCACATCCCATTCAACCAGATAATCTGCACTTTCCAAGTCGAGAACCTAAATCTTGCCAATCTTGACAAATCTTTCATTTCCTCAACGCATCACCTCTGTGTACCATCCGCGGGCGAGATCTTCAGGCTGCTTAAAAGCAAATAATTTATCGCCGATAAGACACTGACAAATCGATCACAAATCGATCACGCGATCGATTATAACTTACGCAGTATCGTCGACGGAATCTTTTAATGAACTTGGACTGTTTAAAAAGATACCCCGAGATACGAATGCTCCCTGGACCGCCGGCATTGTGAAGTGCAGATATAACAGAACGACGATTATGACCCTGTCACAAAATATATATAAAATGAAACGGTTGAAATCGATCAAAATATTACTGGCATACAACTGTCACAAAA
>JAAPAO010000263.1:0-45664 GCA_013115145.1 Perkinsus chesapeaki | reverse complement strand
GATCACGGATCAAGATCAACGATCATGGATCTGGCTCAAGCATTTCGGATCACGATTGATTTGTCTCAGACAATTAGATCACTGAGTGATCCGGATCATCGGATTGAACCATGGATCAGGATCCGCATACCGGCCCTGATTGCTGCTCTCAAACTATACATGAAAGTGATGGTCACATCCACGGCGGAAGTTTCGGTCCGAAATCACGCACCCGACCACAAAGAATTTCCGACTGCGACTCCGCGCCAGATAGTATAATTAGGATCAAGGAGTGAGGCAGTCATTTACCGCTTCTGAGCGTCAATACGTGAGCACTGTAGAAGCATAATGCTTTGAACATGGGACGGATCTCGAAGTTAAGCTTCGAGAATTGATGCAACCTGGTTGCAGCAACCAAAGTGACTAAGCAGAAAGACCTGAATGATGCTTTATCATGAAACTTTTTTCAGATCCTTCATGTTCTTCATGACCAGCGAAAGAGATACGCGTCCATAACGTGCATACATTCGGCAGTGTTTAACGAGATCGTACAGGTTATTCGCGGCGACCTCAATCATGGGCTCAATAATGAGCCCCTGAACGCCGAGCGGGCTATTCAACGGGTTGGAATGCAACCCGCTCAATGTCCAAATGTGGCCTTTACACAATGCCACCTTACGGCTTACGCGCGCAAGCAACTTGGTAAGCGAGTTATTGTTGCAGAATTGAAATTCCGAATAGGCTATGCCTATGCTTAACGCTGTAGTCCTTTGCTGGTCGAGTTCTCCACATTATGAGGCGAGGAAGTTCCGTTTGTTAACGTAGTCATTCGCCAGCCCCATTCGCTGATGGTTTGAGGTGAGACGTTCGCATTGTACAAAACATTTACTGTTCCAGAAAATGGTCTTATGAATTGGTAAACCTACAGTTCTTGACAGTGTGGCTTGCTCATGTGGAAAAGTCACGTGACTCCGCTCTCGAGGAGTAAGTCAGCAGCTCGCCGCATCTTCGCTTCGCATTGGACCTTCAAGTGCTCATATCTGAGACACCCTCACACCCTATAATAGTGCAACGCCCGAGACCGTTGTACTCATTCAGAACGGTTCTGAGCTCTTTCTCAACATGTTTAACACGTTCCTCAGCGGCACGCGCTTTGCGCTTCATCGCCTATGTAAAGGAAGTGCTCTGTCGATCGCACCTGGAATTATTCTCCTACGTCACGATCGCGAGCGAGCTGAGCGTGTTCTCGGTCGTTTCTTCGCTGAGCTTCTTCGATCTGCTTATCCAAGTCCAAGAGACTCTGACAAAATAGGACTAACATCACATGGATGAGTGAGTTGCTGCACTTGGTCAAAAACACAATAGTAAATTACAGGTAAGTTACTCTGTTACTCTCTCGAATCACTTCACCTTCTGCAAGCCTCACCTTCTCGTGCTCTCTGTTGAGCCTTTTTTCCACCTCTGCCACTTTATTAGCAGTTTCCTCTTGCATGGCCCTTCGCATCTCCTCAACTTCAGAAGTAATATACCGCAAGGATTCCTCCCTTTGTCCTATGTCCTCCCGAAGCCGCTCCACCTGACCTATCCCTCCAACATGCAGGAAGCGTCGACCCTTACCTCGGCCTCTGCTGCGGCAAGCTTCTCTTCTGTGGGCATGAGCTTATCTCGAGCCTGCTCAGCTTTAGAGAGCTCATCATCCAGCAGAGCCTGCCAGTCCCTACAGTAAGACACTCTACCGTATTTACCAAGTCAACATTTGCCTCACCTGTCTCTCTTTTTCCTCTCTTTCTGCAACTGTTCTAACTCCGCCTCTGTGCTCTGGAGCTGCTTCTTCAACGACTTAACATGATCAGCACTATCGGCGACCATCTTCTCCTTAACCGCAGCCTCCACTGAGCTCTTCCTCACCTTGACACCAGCAAACCCCCCTCACATTTCACACTCGGACCTGTCGCTACATACCAATTCTTCCAAATTTCGTATCTTCCCTTGAAGCTCCTCCTCTCTTCGCCGCCCATCTTTCACATATTCTTCGTTCGCCCTGCGAAGGGCCTCAGCGGCTTCTCGAGCTCTCTCCGCCTCGGTAACCTTCCCGTTCAGTAAAGATACCTTCAAGCAACCCCGCGATACTCGTTGATCCCTATCGGTCCAATACGAACAGTCTGATCCTGATCGGCTATCCTCCTTGCCATCTCTGCTTTCTCTTTCTCCTTCTCAGCCTTAAGATTCTCTATCTCGCTTTGAAGCCCCTGTATCTTCTTAACAAATGCCTGCTCCTGGTGGACCTCCTTCTCCAGCTGCTTGCACGCCACCACCAGATCCTTCCTCAGAGCTGCAGCCGCCTCCTAACAGTCCTACAGTATGCCACAACCAATTGAAAGTCCAACCTTAGATGCCTGATGATGTCTCGTCTCCTTCTGGAGATTCTCAATGAGCTCTTCAGTTTCCTTCTCCTTCGCCGCCAGGCTCGCCTTCACTTGTGTCAACTCCTTACCATGCGCTTCCCCCAACGCCTTCAGTTGCTCTCGTTGTTCGTTCTGCTGCTTGCTCCGATCCTTCTCGTGCTGTTTCACCAATCGTTCGATGTCTCTGGTTACTTCCAGCTCGACAGTTCTAAATCAGCGATAGTCAATTGCCCAATTGCCGCCGCCGCTCCCTACTTCAAAGCTTTCTTGTGTTTCGCCACTTCATCTTGCGCCCTTTTCAATTCCTCTATCAGTCTCTCCTTCTGCTTAGCCTCGTCAGTCACTCCTCTCTCCCTCTCCTCCATCATGCTTCGTAATTCGTTCACCGTGTATTTCTCCCTGTCGAGTTCTCCCCCCAGTTCATCCAGCTTCTGTCGGAGGTCTTCCCCTGAGGAGCAGGAGTCCGGCGATATCATCAGCAACAACTTCGATAACTCCCACAACTGGTAGGACTTCTAGCGCACATCCACCATTCTCAGCAATTGTCCAGCAAAGACAATTTCAATCCTTGCGAATTCGGTACACAGCTAGCAACACTTGCGCTTAACCGATCTCAGAGTATCCTCCACCTCGTCAGTAATCCAGAATCATTCTTTTCCTTCACCACCAAGTTCAGCCTTACTTGCAGCGTTTGCGTGTTTCAACTCGTCATTCAGCTCTGCCATCTGTATCCTATCTTTCTCCATCTTATTGCGTTGCTCGGCCTCCAATGACTCGTATGCTTGCCTCTGGCATCTTATTTGCTCTTTGCGTTCCTGACGGACGAACCATCCATAATTCCAATATTTGCAGGTGTTCAATTCACTGGCATTCACTGCAACACGTAGGTGACATCACTGCCCCACTGGGAAAAAGCATTTAGGTTTGGCAGTGGAGGGCTCTTGGCCACTTTGCCTCCTTCGACCTATGATTCTTCAAGCTCGACAAGAAGCCTTTATATTTCCCAATTTCTACTAATTAAACACCCTTGCATATCTACATAAAGTCCGACATACGCCACGGCCTGGAGGGCCTGGAGAGGCAAATGATGTAGCTGCCACAGTAGCGCCGCGCTGACGAGATGTGTGTTAGGTTCGCACGGCAAGCGGGAATGAACCTCCAACAGGAAAGGACAACTCTCACATACCATGCTTCGTGTTCCCCGCCTTCATCAGCAGCCTACCTGAAGCTCGGTCTTCATAACCTTCATTTCTCCTTCCATCCTCGCCAGTCTCTTCTCTGCCTCAGACCTAACCTCCCTCTTCGCCGCCTCCACCGCATTGGTCACGTCTTCCTCCGTTAACCCGCTTGCCACAACTATCTCATCAACTGCCCCTCGTTCCTTTACAAACAGAGCCCTAGCTATACAGCAGCAGCAGACTCTCAGAACAGCTCACCTTCCCTTTTATTTCACCCAGTTCCTTCTCCAACTCCTCAACCCGCTTTCTGTATCCTTCCAGGCCCAAGCATCTGTCCTCCAGCTCAGAGCACTTGGCCAGCAGGCCGCCGCGCGCCTCCCTAAGATATCCCTACTAACAGCAGTGGAGCATTTTCCAACTTGAGATCTCCGTTGGCGGCTTCAAATTCCTCCAGCTTCCTTCGCATCTCTTTCTCGCTCTCTTCACTCTCCTTCAATTTGTCCTACATCTCACCTATCCCCCCAGACAGCAGGAGCACAAGGATAACCCACCTCCGTCAACTTCAGCCGTTTCATCCGCTTCTCCATATCAGCCTCGAGAAGCCTCAGATCTTTCGCCAAAGCCGCCTCTTGCTTGCTCTTCACCTTCTCACCGTGCTTTAGTGCCGCCTAAGTTACCCCTGTTGGACCCCTAATAGCGATGGTCTCCCTCACCTCAAGCCTGCGACATTCGCCCTCAGCAGCCTCCAGCTGTCCGCGCGTCCCATCTAATCTCGAGGCTGCCTCCCGTAACTGAATACACTCGCTCGTTCTCCCCTTGCCACACCGACAACACTGGCCACCAATGTTTCGTAATGCTCCTGCATCGTAGAGACCATCATTCTCATCTGTGCCATCTGCCTATCACAGTCCTTATGGTCGGTACCCTACGACACCAGCCACCAGCCTCCCCGCATATCTTCGAGTGCGCCGCAGCCCTCACCTGCCGGTTAGCTGCCGATGGATCATTCTGACTGGATAGAGTCTCAACCGCTTCAACCTGTCTGCTTCGCCTCAACGCCGCCGCTGCTGCTCTCGTGGGACCTTCCCAAGATAACCTCACCTGGCAGAGAGCATCCGACCTAGCGCTGCAGCCAGGCTAGCAGCCATTGCTTTGGGTCGGGGATCCTCACCTCTTTTGCCTTGGAGTAGCTCTTCGTCTGGAACTGCGGTGCATCTGCCCAGGGATTGCGTAGACCGCCGCCTGTCTTCCTCTGCTTTGCGCTGCCTTCCCCACTCGGAGCCGTAATAGAGTCTACCCGAATAGTCCATATTGAGTACATCACACTAGTGATGGCCTATCTGGCTTCCTCAAGCCTTTTAATTCCCCTACTGCCAAACGGTAGTAGGCTGCAAAGGCAAGCGGAGTTACCCCATTTTTCCTCCTAAGATTCCATTTCATCATCAGAATACGTAGACGACAACCCAGATACATTCCAGCACCGAATGAGAGCCTCATACGCTCATACCGTGCACTCGGCATGCATAAAAAGAGACAGGGAGGCAGCCACACGAAGCGACCCCGCGAGCGACAGTGGAGAGCCTCCCCCTATATAGGGGTATTCTCACCTTGCTGTGGCTGCTGCTGTTGCCTTGTCGTCTGTGACTGTTGACTATCCTTCTTCCTCTCAGACATAATAACCAATGGTCTACTCCGAGCTTCCCTTCTCTCCTCTTCTGTGACAACTCGACCGTCCAGCACTTCTATATTCGGTAGGGTTTGAAGGACCATAAGCCGATAGCCGGGCTCGTTGCAGATTGTGTTACAGTGCTCTCGAGCACCCTTCAGAAGTAACTGAAACTTCGCCAACTGGACGCAGCATCGACAACCGGACAGTATCAGACCGGCCTTTATGTACATATAGCTGCTTATAGGAGATCAAAACAAAGCAGTACCGAATTAAGAAAACCCTCCTAAGACACCAGCAGGCTTAATGATAACTCAATATAGAAAGCGGCCTGATAGCCAACACAGTGCGGACTTCGCGGCGAAGCCTAAGCGCTGCGAAGATCTTCCCTTGCGGCAAGGGCCTTGCTCAGTGCAAATGCATCGTCTGCCAGCGGCACACTGCCGCCCCTTGAAAGATATTATTAACAACATTTGTGTTTGTCTAGGATTGGAGGGTACAGTATTCCATCGGGGCTCTCCGGAACTAAGGATTTTTCCAGCAATGCACGAGGGAGAACACCGCTCGATCTTTCAAGCACCCCGCCCTTGTTACCCCACCTGTTTGATCCCTGTACCAGATATATACAGCAACTGGGTGGGGTCCCCTATATGGTTATCCCTCAAATCCAAGTACATCAGACCATCACTCCCTTCCCTACTAGATGGGGATGCATTACCACTTCCTCGCCAGCACTGACATCAACCGTATTCGACCTTGCTGCTGCTGTACTTCCATTCCATATTTTTCAAGTGTTCTCTTCTATTTAAGGCCCTATGCAGTGTTGGGTGTACGCATTTGACTTTCTACATTGGTGAGGACGAAGAAAACCAAAAAAAGTTTCGCACTATACACTGGAGGGGACTTCAGCGCTCTACTGACGAGGGAGTCCACCACTGGCCCGCCGCAGTGCCCCTGCGATTCCCAACTACCTGTTGAAGGCCCAGTAGCTCTCTTATGCTGTTCCCTTGCAGTTCTAATCTTTCCAAGCTGACCAGACTCCCCAAGCTCGTACCAGCCTCCTCGAGGGACGTAAGCCTGTTGTAGCTCAGATCCAACTGTTTCAGGTGTACCAAACCATCAAGCCCATCCAGGCACTTCACTCTGTTGCCGGAGAGCCTGAGCTCGATGAGGCCAGTGTACTTGGCAAAGCCTCTCAGACTGGATATAAGATTATGTGACAAATCTATACAAGTTATGGTAGAGAGCTGTCGAGGATCTTGCCCCCTCAATGCTTCAAGGTCATCAGGAGTGCTCAGGCCGAGACCAGCGCCGTTGATTGTGCTATTTAATGATACATTATGGACGTCGACTGATGCCATAGAGCAAGCCCTGTTGCTGCTGCAAGCGCGCTAATTTATCAACTATGACACCTCCCAACCTTCCGCGGTGCTGTCAGCCTTTAAACCAAGGTCTTTATTGACAAACTCGACTGTCTTTCCGACATCAGAAACCAAGTTCCATTAACCAATGCTTTATTGGTTTCTCCCGCAAGCCAATAACTCTAATTTTGTTACCGAACACTATAACCTCCCTTGTCGGGTCTTTTGCCTCCTTCTTGGCTTTCCGAATGGACGCAGATGTTCGGCCATAACCACCACCACTTGAGGCTTCTCGCCTCTCCGTTGATGCGTTCTTCATCGAGGGATCTTCCTGCTCGCCAAAGAGGACACACCGGAGGTCTGCAACGAAGGACTGCAAGGACAAGCAGCATTAACCTGACTAAGCGCCACTAAGCTTCCCTGATATCCACTAAACCAACATGGCATCGAGCATAGCCCCACTAAGCGCCACAAAGCCCCGACTGCCCCCTCATTCGCTCAGGGCAATAGAACCATAATATGCTCATAGGACATGCCCTGCCCTCAACACAGCCGCTACCAGTACCCCCCTCCTCCCTCAGAGCCCTCCCGTGTCCCGTTACCTCCATATTTCCCCTTATATGGGTCACCACAGTGTAGGGCTTGCCTCCTCTGAAGTCAGTGTAGACCGGCAAATTACCGCTATTAGTTCGTTTAAGGTAATAAGGTATCCTAGTAGTATCCTTATCTCGAACCTGCTTGAATTTAGACTGCAAAACTCCTCGAATTGCCACTTGACGAAAGGCAACTTCTGACCACCGCTTCGGTTGAAGCCTCGGACTTAATATCGACATCCACAAGAAGTCTTATAAATAGGATGAAATGAAACGGTGGCACGCTTACAATAACACACTGCTAACGCAACGCCTTCTATCATCGGAAGTGATGATGATGATACCAATAGTTCCCATTTGACGTTACAATGTCGCCGACATTGACATGAAGAAAAATGTGGAGGGAGCCCGACTACTGGAAAAGATGGAGAATTACGAAGCGCTGCTAGTACAAGGCGGTTTTCTTCAGAGTACCTGCTGCTGCAGCAGCAGCAGCTTCGTTCACGCGGTTAGCAACTATGCGTCCTCTTATGAGAGTAATGATACACGGGATACAGAAAGGTGCAGCCCAGACATTAGATGGCATGAGAGCTCACGGGTTCACCGTTGACAGAAAATACATCACATTTGATGTTTAGAGGGGAAGTTGATCCCAGTGGTGGTGATGATGACGAAGAAGAAGACTGGATGTTGGCAAGTTGAGGCGCTTTTATCTCGTATGCGAACTGGAAGCGATCAGTCTGAAAGAAATGAAGGAAGAGGAGGGACATATAACAGTAGTAAAACGATAATAAATGATACGGAGAATCAAAATTCACACTAATGAGCTGCCAACATACCGAGTATCTCCTATTTGCTAGTATTCAACCACCGACAACTCGTACAGCCTCAGAAAACTATTAATATATTAGGTTTTATATCAATTAGTTATTATATTGGTTTCTAAGAGGATATATTTCACCATGCACGTTCCTCTTGGAAGCCTCTTACTAACTGGTATAAATCACTCCTAATACTAACCATCACAGTATAACACATATTCCCGTAATTTCTAGATGCACCCCAAGCGTAAACGCTAAGCCTTTTTAGCCCCCGCCCATATACGACCTTTGCTGCCTCCTCATTAACAACAATCTCATTATCATCAATCATAATCCTGAAGCCCAATCGGTTCCGCATAGAGTATAGCTTCAACACTGTTTCGTCATCATCGTTCTTGGTGTATTCCATAGCCACCTCAGCTCCCTTAAAAGCCTCTTTGCAGGCATCGGCATCAGAGCACATTCTAAATCTAGTCGTACCAATTCTTCCAGTGAGATCGGGGCGCGGCAAGGTCCACGTGAAGCTGCCTGGAGCATGCCTTATTACTGTACCAGCGTTCTTGGTGAACTCAGATTCATCTCGACCACTGGAGGATAGCCAACCCTTAACACTTAACATCGTCGGTGAAGCCGGTACCGCTCCTTTGTCAACTTGTGGGTCGGTAGCGGCTACCAGTTCGCTGGCTATAGTGTCACTTCGTGTTCGAGGGGTTTCATTATTATCCTCTCCACCGTCGCATGAGTCAATGGTGCCTTGCCTTGATATTTCCATTTCGTTACGGAAGATTGATTGAATATCAGATCCACTGCGTCGTCGAGCAGCACGATAGCGTTCGAACATTTACTAAACAATTAGACTCCTGACCCGCGGTAAGTCAATTAACCTTCGGAGAATCTTGCGCAGCCGTTCACAGTTAGAAAAAACGAGACAAAATATAATTTTGAGGCGCGCAAGAAAATCGATTAGTTATGTTACGTAGCCCTCTGTACTTAAAAGGCAATGTGTCGAAAGAAGCGCTTACGTTCTGTACCGGGGCACCAGGATCTATTCGTCGCCCCTGAACATCACTCCGTAGAGGTATGTGCTCGCCGAGCTTGCAGGAAGTTTAAAAGATATTTCTCGAACTTACGGAAGGCTTTTGCATCTTCCTCAGTTTGTTGTTCACCGTGAGGAAGCTTCGCTACCTCGTTGGGGAAGGCTAACAGATTTCCGGGGAGTCGACCTGCACGCTTGCGGTCTCCGAGCTCATTCTGGGTCTGCGGTCATTCTTATTTGACTACAGCCATGACATCATGTCGGCACTTTTCTCCGTTGTATAGCTGAACTAGTGGCCTTGGCGTAATAGCCCAGCTCAACAACCTTGGTTCCGACTGCCCGAGCATCGATGGCTTTTATGAGCCCTCCCTACACGCTCGTCAGTCTAACGGGTGACAGCTAGAAAAGCCCAGCTTGCCAGACTCATTAACATGCTCTGCAATACCGCTCAGTATATCACTCTCAGCTGTTTGCTAATAGAACAAACTTTCAGAGGAGGGCGCCTGTTGGCAGTCATAGGAGACCTCATTGGGGAACAGCCTCGCATTTCCCGCTACCGTTGTCTCTCACACGGTTTCAAGGTATATCTCGCGTCTTGGTGCTTCTAGTGGTCAATTGTCGCTTGTGGGTAAGGTGTTCGAATACGCCTCCTCGACATGTCATCATTCGGGGAGTTAATAGCGGCCTTGCAATCTGTCAAAAGCGTCAAAGATAAACGGCAAGCGATACGTATGAAGCCCAGACCGGCTCACAGTGTCCATAGAACCTTCAGGCTCACTGGCTGCCCAATGCGCCAGCCGCATGAACGTTATGAAGATCCTTCGCGCTGGGGGATGGTCCAAAGCTATACAGCCTCTCCTCTCCTCGCTGGACCCTGAGGCTCAGGTTGGCTGACTCTACCATTTGATAAGGGAATCAACCAGGGCAGGTCTATGCTGCCTTGGCAGCTGCTAATCTGACGTCATTCGATATAAGCCATGACTTCCTAGCTGTCAACGGGGCGATACCAGAGCTACTGCGGGTAGCCCACGAGTCGGACGAACCAGACCTGGCCGTTTACGGATTGACGGCACTTGGGAACCTCGCAGGGACCTCAAGCACCCGCCAAGCAATGTTGAACTACAAGGTGGTCGATAGCAGTGAGCTATCGCGAATCGCCGCGAGCAGGTGCTGCCTGCAGTGTACCAGATCTACACCAGACTTTCAAAAGTCGCCGATGGCGGGGCGCGCAAGGACCAGGCAAGTTGAACACATCAACGTACGTGTAAGATTCCTAGCAGGTCAAAGTTGCCGCTTTGTTCGTGTTATCGAATCTTAGTGGATGCCCGATGCACCGGGAAATTATGATTAAGGACCTAAAGGTTCATGAGGCCGCCTGGAAGTAGGAGTTGCTGTTTGCACCACTCGGTTAAGCTAGCTCAGGGATTTGTTCGATCCCTCCCCGAGAGTGATGGCGCAGGCCTTGGATGTTGTTCGGGGTCTCTCGGTTGATAGCAGAGCCCAAGCGCTGTTCCCTAAGATGGGAATCTTGCCGTATCTGGCAACTATACTCAAAACTAAAGTCGATAAGAATGTCAAAGCATCCAATATCACAGAGGAAATGAGGTGAGGTGCGGAGGCGAAGGTGTCGTTATCATTTTGGCACACCATCACCATTCATAAACTACAAGTACCTCCATGCGAGCTTCATAATGCCCTGGTCAACCTTGCCGAGCTCCGCGATGCATGCATGCCACACAGTGTACGATATAGTTTGTCGCATCATCACAATCATTGCTCATCACGGTCTACGTGAATGTTTGCAATCTGCTGATGCCTTAATGCCCAAGTCGATAACATGCTTTGTGATTCCTCTATGACCTAGCTAATAATGAGTGAATCACATCCGGTCCGAGCGGAACGAGAACGGGCCGCCGAAGTCTGATGTGATCGTTACAGGCATGTGTGTTAGGTTGTCCGCATTGGACGTCCTGACGCATGTGAGCTTCAATTCGGAGTCGGCCAGAATGATCCTGGAATCACCCGAATGTGTTGATGTTGTCGCAAAGCTTGCAGCGCTCGGTGGAGGAGATCAAGTCATCGAAGGCTTCGCCAACGACCACAGCCTTTACTACGTGGAGCAGGTGCGCTTACTCTATACGCCGTCTTAGCGATCACATCTGACTGCTCAGGCACTTTGCATCATTGCCAACGAGCTCAGCGACCAGTCCTCGCACAGTGTCATCATGGACGGTAGCGCCACGGCTTTGTATGAAGCTTTGAGGCATAACGTGGACTCGGCTGTAACCTCCGTGGTGGAGCATGTTCTGAGAGCTTATATGCATCTGAGTATGACCACAAGGTAGCAGCCGGCAAGCATCATCATGGCAGTGTCTGATGCGGCAGTTGCCAGATACCACGATCAGATCCTTCAGACGGGTCTCATATCTGGGGTAGTGATGGTGGCCATGCATGACCAATTGCCTTTGCCTATGAGGGTTTGTGCAGTACAATTGATGGCCTCACTCTCGGCTACTAGTCCAACAGCCCCTAGTGGGGACTCGGTTCAGGTGAGCAGATCAACCCCGGTGTACCACGCGAACCGGTGAGCAAGCTGTGGTACACGGCCCCTGGTACTTTTCATGAGTCTTTACTCGGCAAACATACAAGCAGCGATATCATATCTTATTCAAGAATTATAATACGGTCCAGAGTCCCATGCGTTCGTCGTCCGCGTTCGATCAAGTGGCGACGCAAGCCCTGATTTATCATTCCTACACGGCATGCTGGGGCAGTCTACACTGTCCTGAGAACATTTTATATATAACAAACTGCTTGATGATAAAGACATTGAGCTCCAGCATTTAAACACGATGTTGTTAATAATACACCGTGGCATTCATATCGCTTATACGGGGTCAACACTGTACTGTACAAAATGCCCTTACCACGGTCAGGCCGCCTGCGCTTTACTAGCTGCTGGCTCCGCCGGAGGTCTGGACATGGAAGGAGGCACTCGCTTTGACAAGGAGCGATGTACGCCAGCGATTGCTTCACTAGCACTAGTGCCTCCTCAGCGCCGGTCGAACGTAACCTTCATCGGCAGCTAAGACGCTACGCGGCAATGACAGTGGCCAACTGCGCCGCTGCTGCCGATAATGTTGATCATATTATAGGCACGCACAGGGATGACGCTCCCTACCTTAAAGCTATGCTGTAGGGTGCAGCAGCTCATACCGCTCCTTTGCATAATCATCGCTGCGATTATGGTTAGGTCAACCCTGTCCAGCACGCAAGATCCAGTGCTTATGTCCCATATAATAAGGTGCTTCCACAACATGGTTAATAACAGCCCTCCTCGCTGTGGGAGGATACTAATAGACGCCGGCCTTCTGGGCGCCCTGTTCCTCAATCCTACGAATATCACTAAGGAGGTAAGGATGATGCCTCGGAAGGAGCTAAGTGGTCTAAAACTCAACAGCGACTTCGTACTTTAAGGTTTTCTATTCTGCATCTCTGCGGAGTCAGAATTTCTGCCCAATAATAACTGTATGCCGCATTGCACTTGTCGACAAACCGCTCTTCGAAGTGTCTAATGAAGGTCCTATCTGGCTTCCTCAGTCCCTTAGAAGGTCTGGCATGGTGTCTGAGGACTCGAAGCTTGATAGATATCTGGGGTACGATAAGATACCTCAAGATGATGAGAAAGAAGATCACATGGAGAAGCTGATGAAGGTGGCCCATCACCGAGGATATCCGAACACTTCACGTGGAACACGTGTCGTCTTCACTCAGGAAGATGAAGAGCAGTTGGGTGATAGCAGCCAGGCGGCGCCTTTGCTACTCTTGGAGGTCATCAGCATCGATAGCTGCATCTACCTATGTGATATGTTGTCGGCTATGATAACATCAGGGGAGTATTGCAAAGCCAGAATCATGAAGGCAAGCTGCTGCTGCTGCTGCTGTTCGAAGTCTGTGGCACTTGTTGGACGCGGAGTCTGTTTTTAGGCTAGAAGGGATAATCCTCTTATCTTCCAAAAGATATTGACGCACTGGGAGGCCAGCCAACTGAAGGATCGCAGACTTGCCCCGCATGTGGCCCTGCTGTGTTCTACAACGGCTTTCGAGGAGGACTGCCAGGGAGAATTCCTTCTTCAAGGTGGAGTCCGACTTGCGGTTAAGATGTATGAGGAGCACTTCCCCGAGGATGAGTAAGCTGCCTGCATGCAAGGCCACTCAGTAGGCCTCCCTTTCGACAACTTTATGTCCATTCCCGAGCACCTGCTGTATTAGTTCTAGTCCAGGTTGATGTATGTCCTTCAATTTCCCAATGAAATTCAACCAATAACTTGTGCGCTGAGGCATCTTCCTGAATAAGTGCTGTTCCTGAGTGATCAAGCAAACCTATTTTGCGACTAAGTCTGGCTAATGCCGATAGTGTGGGCTCTGTTTCAATGGTCTGCCTGCCAATCGTTAACCGTTACTCCTTATACGATATAACATATGGCAAGCGTGCTTCTATCAGATACGTCCGCCTCTGCTGTGTTTTGAGTATACTCTATATAGTCTCGCCGCCAGCCAGCCCCACGCAAGATGAGTATACCTCTGTTAGAGCGCAGGAGGTAGGTATACGTGCAACATGCAGCGCTAATGTGCCTCATAGGAGCAAAAATCGGCAGCACTCCGCGGAGTGGCCATGGCGGACGGCTTGAAGATGCTCCTGGCGGCATGTGAGAATGAAACCCATGTTGAGATAGTCGCCAATGCCTTGAAGGCCCTCATGCCCTTCGCTGAATCTGAGCTGTAGGGATAACGCGGTGAGCCGCGATATCTTATAGTGCATCCGGTTGCCTAGCTAATGTGATTAACTCGACAACTGTATCTCTGTAAGACGCTGTGATAGATTCGGTGAACGGTGGGATACTGGTTTCACACTCTACAGGTTAAATGCGTGTTGCCGTGTTACATTTCTATTCAGTTACCGGCCTATTATTGGAGGACCATCTCTAAGAGGCATCGATATAGTCAGCAGCTATTCATACTCCGACAACCTTGAGTTGAAGCAAATAGCAATATTTCTCTTGCAGCATCTCCTCACCAGTACCGCTCCTTTGACTACTCAACGCCCTAGAATGCTTTATCAGGTCAAGCCAATCGGCGCAGTTTTCTTGCCCTTGATCGGAGCAGGTTCAGCGAGGAGGGCGATGCCCACGGTGTAGGCCTCCTCGTTACCCGAGAGCCAGCCGAGCTTGGTTGTCTAGGATGCTCTTGGTGAAGACGACCTCGAAGGCCTCGTGGATTGCTTGCCGATAGTTAGACTTGGAGTACCGAAGAAGATACGCAGCAAATCGGAAAGTGGCTAAGGACGGCGGAGGAAGGGTAAAATTTCTGCGCTTCATTTCAGGTGGGAGCTCAACATTGGATATCTCTGGCGTCAGCAACATCTTTGCCGAGGGCTTGCATGACCCTTTTGTCCTCAAGTGTGCTGTGAAAGCATTGGCCTTGCTGAGCCAAGAGAAGGACATCCGCGCTCTCAGTCGAATAGTCGACTACAAAGTATCTTTGCGGTGGTTGTGCGCACCCGGAAGAATTCTCAGATTCCCGTGCTGCTGCATAATATATTTTATTCTGGCCAAATCGACGAGGACACAGCAGAAGCCATTGTGGTCTTCACGGCAGAGATGTGTCAGACTAACGATAAGACATTAGATGCCATGGTGAAGCTGATGAATGGTCAGGCTCTGGTCAAGGTAAAGAAGACTATCAGTCGTGCTTTCCATGCACATGCTTTTAGCTTCTTTAGCCGATTTGCTGTCTTTGCACTGCTTTGGTGAACTCCTCAGATCCTCCTTACCTATCAGACGTTGAATCTATCTCCCTCGACTAGACTGGTTTGCCTCGGAGCCATGAACGTTCTTGCGCGCCACGGTACCCTTGCAGAATCAGCGCTCCAAACGCTAGAGCTGGCTAACTGTAGGTAAACACCAGGGCCTCCTTATTGAGTTCCTACCTGTCCTCGCGACGACAACTGACACTTTGCTCTTCGGAAGCAGGAGCCCTGATGATTCTGAGGTAGCTCATTGCTAAGGCAATTTATCAGCGTACAGTCTGAGCTCAGGAGTTGGACGAACAGACCAGGGTGTCCGGCGAGAAGGCAAAGGATGCAACCTACCACAGTACCTGTGCAGTGCTGGCCTCGATTCTGTGCGAGTTCTCGGCATCTATTAATGAGCTGGTCCACACTATCTTGCTCTCGTGCAATGCGGTCAATGTGTTCCTAGCGTTGCTTAATACTGTAGCTGTCCCCAAAGTCCGAATTACGAGCCGCAAGGAGATTGACGATACCCTCCTAGTTGAGCTTCTCATCACGGCCACTGTCGGCATATCGAACCTTGTCAGCGGGGTGAAAGGGAAGGAGTTCGTCAAGGAGTTGCTCAATCCTGCCGCGAAGGTCCAGTATCTTACGTCACTATTTCAGTTGTCGTCAGAGAAGGTCTTGAGGGCGTTCTACTCGGGCACGACTGGACTGAAGGCCATTCAACGCAACCTTAAAGCTGACATTACTCCTGACGAGCTGGAAGCATCCTCCATAGTCCCCTTTACCGAGTTCAAGCCCACCCTGCATCCGCATGTTCTCGTGTGCCGCCACATTCTCCGTACCCTTTGTATTTGCGGCCTCTTCCATATTGACTTCCTCCTTTCTGCCTTGCCTGCCAGAGTGCTGCTGGCTACTTGTCAAACCAGCATGGCCTCGGATGATTCTCTCATGAGATATCTCGGAGTCTCTCTGGTCTCGATACTCTCCGCGAGTCGACCGATGGCGATGGAGTTTGCCAAGGTGCCGTTCATTGTCAACTCTGTGATCAATCGTATGAAGGCCAAGCTGGGCCAGCCGGGCTTCTCCTCACGGAATCTCCTCAATGCCACCAGCACCCAAGGCCGCGCACTGGTGGTGTCTTCGAGTAACCGTGAAGGCGCTACCCGATGGCCAACTCAGGCCACCGAGTTCTATGCCTTCGTGTCGGCATTGGTGTGCATTATTCGTATCGGTGAGATAGTCAAGGACTACTATTCCTCTGAGATAGACAGAAGGTCGTTGGCGAGGCAGCTGAGGAGGAAGAGGATAAGTGGCGGTGGAGGAGGCGTTCTCGGGAGAATCCAAGCCACCAATCAGGAGAAAGACGACGCGAATGAGCAGGTCGGCAAGGTCCCTTATTTTCACAATGATTTCTCAAGTAGCGAGCGTGGCTTCCTGTATATTCATTTTCAAATCTCTGCTGCGTTTAGTAAATCGTATCTTTGATGCTTCCGACGGTAGTGCTAGACTCTAGCCCCTAGAGTGAGCCCCCGATTACATTGACAAACATGAAGCTGTTCATTGCCTCTCAGGATTCCTCCACAGACTTCGTGTCGCAGACCAACCTCAACTTCCTTGTCACTTTACCTGCCGCCATGCTGGCCTTCATCGACATAGAAGCTCTTGGAGTCCTACTTCACAAATACACCGCCACCAGTCTCCACAATACCGACGACGACCAGCTAGATCACCAAGAGAGAAGAAGACGCTCTTCAGTGGGAGAGGGAGGCTCGGATGGAGTGCACAAATCCATCAGCATTGGTCCCCTCGACGGCGTCCACGAAGTCCTGGCGAACCTAGGCTACCTTCTCATCCATCAAAGCCTCACCGGGCAGCAGATAGACAAAGATGATAAGAACTTGGTCCCGCTGGAGATCCGTGCCGAGATTGCCTCAATCGAAGTGCTGCAGCATAAGACCGAGGCGATCCTGGCTCTGGTGAAGACGTTCGTACGTCACACAACAGAGGCGGTGATGGGCATCAGCTGCTCCCTGATGGATACCCTCATACGACTCACCTACGTTTGCCCGAACGCTTTCTCAAAGCAAGGTGTGCCAAAGATCTTGGAGATGCTCAAGATATGCCCTTTGGTGCTCCAACAAAGGTTGTGTGTCCTACTGGCCAATGTGAACTCTATTGAGGCTACCGAGACAGAAGAATCGGTCATCGACAGGGCAGTTGCCTCCACCGGCGGGTTCTTGGAGCGCCTTCTTTTCAACACCAATGATTCTGATGTGCGGAGGTATCTCGCTGGGTCCCTTGCCAATTTGATGAGCATGCCGGTCTGCGTTGCATCGACCCTACGAGGCAGCGCCGTGCTCCGGCTCTGCACAGAGAGAGTCACCTGGGACCAGTATGTTACTAACTTCGGCCTTCACTTGCAACTGGCAAGGCTCCTCAGTAACATCGCTGGAAATTCTCCAACGGCCTTGAAGGATCCGCTTATAATGAGATACATATTTTCGGCGGTGCGGCTAAGTTATCGACTGGTCACTAAGTTGGTACCGGGAGAGGATGCCAAGGTCGGCGAGGAGGAGGAAGAGGACGACGACGAGTCGAATGAGACGGAAACGTTCACATTAACCTTCACCGAAGTTGACGTTCCGAGGATCGGTTTGAAGATCAGCTGGCAGTCGCCGTATCCAGTTGTTAAGCATGTCATGCCTGAAGGAGCAGCGGATAGAAGGGGCGAGGTGAGCAGCATGCCATGAGGATATCATTAATGCATATTACTTCATTTTTACTAAACATTACTAGACGTAGGAAATACAGTCAGAGTCCACGTTAATAATCAAATATGGAACTCACATCGTGAAAAGTATCTCCTACACGAAGACCTATGCAGGGAACCCTCTGTAGGGATCTTGCACCGCTTTGCGTCACCTCGAAACTTGAGGTTTAAACTTTGCATTTTTCCAAAGGCTGAATTCCCACGCTTGACATAGAGGCATGTTGCTTTCGTGGCAGTATGGTATTGCTGTACTGGATAGCTGATGATGGACCATCACTGTGAAGACGATAGGTACGAGAAGGTGACCTACTGATAGCTATCAATGATGATACAGAAGTGGTGACGAAGGACTATGCTACCTGCATAGAGCCACTACTGCTGCAGCGTCCACTAAAGCTTACGCTGCGCCATCCGATACAGAAAACGACTAACGTTGTTGAGGTGGGTAGATGGGGCGTATCATTATTGGAAAAAAAACCTTGTGAACGCTCACTCTACAATATTTACACTTGGAAATGGTCAAGGCTTAATCTTACGGCTTCAGCGAATAGGGAAGATTTAGGGGGAGCTTTGGGAACGTATTTCCGAGGTGCTGCAAATCTGAGGGTCGGGAGGCAAGGACCGATAATATACAGCCACGTGGGGGGGTGGCATTTCTTGCTCAGGCTTCGATGTTATCTTTCGCTTTTCTTGCAGTTGATGCTTTAAACCTCTTCATCTTCAGGACCCGGTAGAGGATGTGATCCTAGCCGAAGAAGCCGCTGCTGCCGAGGAGGCTACCTATCTAGAGTGCTTTCAACTATTGCTGGAAACCCTACAGGCATTATCGGGCGAGAGAAGCCTGCAGGAGGTCATTCTGGCGGAGGAGGGTATGGCATCTGCCGAGGGAGCACCTTGTTAATCCTCTGGGATAGGTGCTGAGGTCGGACCGATAGTGGAATGGCTTGTCTCTACCTTCATTACAAGTGACGGCCCCAGTGGCGTCACAGGAGATGCTAGAGCCATTGCGAGAGTTCATTGCATTCAAAACAGAAAGCTTGCGTAAGGCGACGGCTGTGGGGGGGGGGGCGGCGTGAGGAGTGCTATGCTATCCAGGTACACTGTGGTAGCCAATATGTGCAAGTCCGCTGGAGTGAGCCAAGAGCTGTCTACCACTCTGGTGAAGAATATCAAGATGGAGGCCACAGCAGACAACGCAGGTAAGAGTGTGCTGTACTTCAATCTGGCGTGTCCGAGCTTCAGGGCTGTCCGCGGAGCTCGTCAGCGATGAGGAGATTGCAGAGCTTGAGGCCTCGAAGGTTATGCAGAAAATGTCGCTATATGCCTCCAGCCTGTGAGGGCGGCACGGTGACCGAGAACCCGAGTAGCTTCTGTCACAGGTATTTCCATGGAATTGAAGGCGACAGGCTCGGGGTCGATCCTGAGGCACTCGAGCTCATCATACGCTTGTCGAAACTTCAGCTCGAGGCTGCAGGCGGACATGAGACGTTAGCTTCGGCAAGTAGGTCCGCTGTGGGGTACCTCCTTGGCGCGCGTTCGTGGGCGATCGGCCAAATTGTTCGGGAAATACGTACGAAGGATCTCTGACAGGCACAGCTGGAGAGTCTATGAACGAAGAGAGTACGCTAGTGATGAGCATCATAACGGAGATATTCCACAAGCTCTCACAGAGCTCCCGAGAAGACATTAGAAATCAGCTCTATTCCAGACAAGTGTTCATTACTCTCAAGGAGTGCATTGGCCTCAGCGGTAGACCAGACATTCAGCGGAGAGCCTACGAGGTCCTTTATAACATGGCTATCACACCAGTTCAAGATATTGCTCTGTGGGAGGAGTTCGGTCTTCTCTTGCATGCTGTGAAAGTGGCGCGATTGATCGCTGGTCGCGCCACGAAGGACGGCAAGCAGGAAAGCCGAGAGCACGCCGACCGTGTCTGGATCTTGCTCTTACGGTCGTGCTTGGCCCTCTTATCGGCCGAGTTCAGTAACGTCTTCATCGCCGCGTTGCATAGCTCGGAACACCTGCACTCATTTCTTAAGAGCCACTTTGCTCGCTTGCAGTCCACTCAAGTGGCGAGCGACTCTTCGGCAACCAGGCATGAGCTGTGCACAGTAGTGGGCGTTTTCATACAACAATTCTTCACACGGTCTAGCGAGATGGCAGCCTCAAAGATGTGGGCTCAGTGGCGCTCTTCCGGCTTGGTTGAGCTATTCCGTCACGACATCGGACGCTACTTGGAGGAATCTACCGGGGAGGATGACGCGTCCTTCGACTCGGTTTGTTGGCTGCTGGCTATCGGTATCGATCGTAGCCTTATGGCTGCCGCCGAGTGCTCGAGCTCGCCAGCCTTCGTGGGAGCCCTCGGACTCCGGGCCACTCGTCTGGTGGACTTCCTGGCCCCACCGCTGCATCTGGACAACGAGACATCGGACGCACTCTGGCACGCTCCTCGTGGGGAGATCGTCCACAGGAGGTTCATGGCGTACATGCTGGTCATGACCATGGTTCTTACTCTAACTAGTCGAGAGCACCGGAAAGGGGAGTCGGCTGAAAGGCTTCGGGCAATGGGAGCAATCACCGAGACCCTGATGAGGTGTGCTCTGGCCAGAGATCAACGCCTTGCAGACTTGGCTTCCGTGGCGGTTATGGAGGCGACCAGAGAGTCCACTGTGACGGATACTCTTTCCGAGAACAGCCTGCTCTCGGCTATGATAGAAGGTTTGAATAAGCGATGCGAGAATGGTGCGATGGAGATAGTCAACTGGAGTGATGTGAAAGCGAAGTGCGTGGCCACGGCGATTTCCAGACTGTGTGAAAGATCCCCAACAAAGATGCTATCGCATCGACGGCAGCTGTTGAAAGCATTGTCGATAGAGCCCGCACGCCTTCATGAAGATTTTCAATGGGGCCTTCATCGAGCTGTGGCCTATCTAGCTCGACATTCGGGCGCTGAAATCGGTGATTCTATGGCGCTTAGTTTTGAACAAAGCGCCAACAAGTTCGAAGATGGTGAGCTTGAGTATCTTTTGAGCTGCGCAGATTGGCAGCCAGCTTCAACGCTTCCCGCTATGCCCGGTGAGGGCATCCGAGACGAAGTCCGCTACTACAGTCAAGTGATTCTTGTTCAAGCCTGTACCTACTCGGATGAGTTCTGTGAAAAGAATAAATACCATTTTAATTACGAGTATGTGGCCGACCATCCAGAAATGGTATCTGACATGAACAGACTGCTCACCGCCTTGCATGTTTGGAACTGCGTGGGCAGCGCAACGTCCGGTTACGAGAGGGCCCTCACAGCTTTCGTCGATAATATAGTTCAAAACACGCAAGTAGATTACTCCGATAAGCGGCTGAAGCAGCTTCTCAGTGCGCTACTGAGGACGCTAGCCGATACTAAAGATGACTCTATGTGGGTGGAGAGAATGATCAGAACCAACCCCTACTATGAGTTGTTAAACAAGTTCATCGGTGATGAGTTAGCCGGCAAGGCAGAAGAGGTGCATGACATAACTGTGATGGACCAAGCGCTGTATGCCTGTATACGATATCTCACCTTGTCGGTCCAGAAGCAGCAAAGGGAAGAGAATGCGCCGTGGACAGCAGCGATGCAGCCGGCGAATGACCTGCACCGAAAACTCACACAGTGGATACCGTTAGGGGACGCTGATAGATCGGCTAGGGTCAGATATAGGGCCATGCAATACCTAGGTGCACTGGCCGCATATGAGGACATGTGCCGCGGTTACGTCGAGACCGAACAGATGGAGATTGCAGAGGCCGAACTGCTTTCTCGGTCGGTGGCGCATTTGCTACGATACGAGCAATCAAGCGAGTATCTCCGGTTCCTCGGAGCATCTCTCTTATCGAAGTCGCTTGCGAAGATCACAACGACGCATGCCCTGCTAACTGTGTTGGCAGTTAACTATAAGTTCCACGATGAGGACGGTACCTGCACGCCCGACGACATCAGGAAAATCTTGAGCTTGCTCGTGAGAGATCACAACGCGAAGCTTCTAACCTGCGAAGGGCTCACGTATTTACTCCGGCTTGCTGCATGCGACATAGAAGCAAGCCGAGAGGGCGGGTGGATGGAGGAGCTTCTTGGGTTCATGACAGAAACCGTTGATGACAGCGGATGTGGATCCGTGCTGGTTGCTGAGGGTCAGGCCGACAGACTTTGGGCCGAGCTCTTGTGTGAAATGGTTAAGATGTGCAGAACACTCGCGCGGAAATGGGCGGACAGAGATGATCCTGACTTGTACCCTTCCATCACAGCGGAGGCTATCCTCTATATTGCACTAAAGGCATTCGGAAGATTCCATAGGGATCTTGAGCTACCAGGCAGACTGCCGGGTGGAAGCTATTCCATATTACAGAGGGAGATGCTGAGAGATATTCTCTACGCTGTACAGACGTTGATGGTTCATTACAAGGAGGGCAATCGGAAAGTAAAATGGTTCGACGTCGACTGCGCTTGGCTAGAAACAGTCCTTGAGATCGCGCAAAAGAATCTTTACGGGCGCGGTGACACGCACATCTCAGCCGAACTCGGCAAGGTCATTTATGTCATCGTCATAAGTGGATTCAAGTTCACCTATAGGCACTTTCCTGAGCTGCTTGGGGAGTGTGCTTATGGTGCCAATCCCGATACTGAAGATGCTAAAACAAAGGAGGTCGCGAGTGTTTCCAACGCAGTGTTCACTACCCCTTCTGGAGGCGACGAAGTTACTTATATCAGCCGGGCTATGACGAAGGTCTTCGACAACGTGGCGGCCTTCATATTACGAGTTCGAGATATCAAAGATGAGCGGCAGAGGCTCTGGCATTACAGAGCTATTACGTCTTGGACGCGAATGCCCAAAATTGTTGAGCAGATTGTCGCGAGCCATGAGTGTGTAGAGTATATTCTGGAGCTGCTAAAAGACAACACCTTTGCGAAGTACAGCGCTGTTATTGTCCACAGCATATCTGTGGTACGTAGCGACTTCGCGCTTCGCCATGAAGGCTTCCTTGAGACTGTTATAGAGTGCTACTTTGCCAGCTTGGGGAGAGAGGTGGAAGTATTCGGCCAGATTGTCGTACAGGACTCTCAGATGAAGCTGACACTTCCTCGTCTACTTCTGGCTACTGTCCGTCATGCTTTGCTGCAGGGGCCACCCGGTGACGAGGAATTGTCACTAAGCCCAGAGATGCTTTCGAATGTGCTTGAGATATTCCTCCGTGCGCCACAGTGGGAAGTGCCGCTATTGCTTCCCTGTCTTTTCCGAATATGCTCCGAGGGTGGACCGGAAGTGCGCAAAGACCTGCTGAAAAAGCCGGAGGTCGTCAAGAAGCTCTGGAAGGTTTCCGTTGACTCCCGCGGCGCCAAGAATATTGCGACAGCCTCGTTGAAGCTGGGGTCTTCGAAAGGAGTTCCCTACTGCCCGGGCGATCATCGCTTGCATAAGTCAGACTCCAAGGAGAAGCGAGACACAGGGTCTACTGAAGAGAAGCAAGGCGGTCCTCGCAATTTATATTTGATGAAGGCATCCCGAGATTCCAGCAAACTACGAGAGAAAGAGGCTGAACAAAGTACACAGTTTGTGGACGCCAAACTTGTAGAGGGCTCTATGTGGATGATTGCCACCCATTGCACCTTGTCGATTCTCTGGTCTGAAGGTTCTGATTCCCTCGGAACACACTGCGATGATCAGCAAGCGTTGGCAGTTGTTCAGAAAGTTGATGAAGTGTGCCGATGGGCTCTGTCTGAGAACTCTGAGGGAGGCGGTGCTTCAAGGGCGAAAGCTCATCGCGAGAAATTAGTATCCACCTGTATGGATCTCCTCGCATTCGTATGTGCCAATGCTTTTGTGGTGCCCGATTACCTTCCCGTCGTGAACGGAATGGCTGATATAGTTATGTTACTATTGGCGACCAGCGAACATCCGAAGTGCCATGAGCTCGTCACGTTAATGTGTCAACGGGCCTTGCTGTATCAGAATGTGGCAATCTGTAGCGAGCTTGTGGACCGCCTCGATACACTACCGGACTTGGCAGCTGATATGGTTGCCCGCTGCATGGCAGAAGATCTCGACGAGCCTCTGCCTGTCATGCGGTGCATTTCCTTTATTGAGCATTTCACCGAGAGGACATTACAGAAGGGAACACATACCTCCCCGGCAGGCCGAGAGAAATGCCTGCTGGTTTTCACTGGTCTTTTGCACGGCATCGTCCTGCAACCGAAAGTAGCCAAGGAGCTGATATCTCGCACCCCTGGGGCAGAGGCGGTCAGGAGGATGCTGTCCATCCTTAATCAGTTCGGCAGCGCCAGCAAAACGGTCTTGCAATGCATCCACGGTCTAGTGCGGTTAGTGCTGGTGCCCCACTTCACAACGGTGGCTACTAGGGGCCCGAAGCTCAGTTTCAACGAGCTCTTCATTACCACGTTATCGAATGTCATACCTCCTCTAATCGGCTTGGAGGTCTCTGCAGATGACGGCTGGTCAGAGCGGTTCATCCATACGGGTGTATATATGCTTTATAACGCATGTGTTAAGGCTGGGGCCGTCACGAACCATGAGGATTGTGATGAGGTGAGAGACTACTAAACCGCTTCCCGTGATGGCTACGCACGGTTGTTGATCAGACCGTGACGAGACTAGCCGCGGACGCCTTTATACGCAAGAAGCTCCACTTGTCGCTGGCCAGGCTGTTGCGAGCTCTGGCTGAAATCCTATTGTCCACTCATCAAGAAGACTCTGTACTGAAGTGCATGAGAAGAATACGGATGCTACTAAGCACGATTGTGCTCTTCGGGGAGGGCTACCCTGAAGTGCTGGTCCTTACCAGGGATGATATAGTAGGGAGTCATCACAGCTGTAGAACCCTGCGAGTACGAATAACTTCTAGGTACCGGCTCTCACTAGTGTGCTGAAGTTACCGGGGTATGCATGCAGTGTATTCGACGTGCACTTCATAGGATCTGTCCTAATGAAGTTCCGCACTGCAAAGATTTACGTATCTACTGCTCTACCTGTTTTGATACCCACTCTGCACCAAGCGCTTCAAGAGGTCAAGCGTCGCGGCGGGTGAGTTTCCAGACGTAATGCATACTGTGGTAGCTCCCCATGTATAAGTTAATGGCCACCGCCGGTGGGGAAGTATCTTTTCATCCGGCGTTTCGTACGCTAAGCTTGAACGTGGCCTCCAGAGATTTATCGAGACTCGACTCTGTGGGCTACTCGGGGTTTTACGATTGCGTCCTACTCTCGTTCGTGTTCCACAACTATCAGGTTCTCCGAAGGACCTGTGACTCAAACAGACAACACTGCGGCAGATGGCTTACCCGAAAGTAACTAGCTCTACACCGTTGGCTTGCTGATAATTCCTGACAGATCCCGGAGGCATAATTCGTCCGTCTGGGAACTCTATTTCGGACTGCATGGCGCACAACCTCAGAATAGGCTTGCAGTCCATTGCCAAGATCGCTTCTGGAGGGGACCATGGTGACGAAGATCAGGAGAAGCAGATAGCATCCCTGGTCACCTCTGAAATACTCAAGCTCATGTTCGAAGTACTCGAATCAGATCCAGCGGTAAAGGAGGCAGTGCCTGGGTTTCCTTCACACGGTCTTCTCTTTATTCAGGCCTTGTTAGCAGTGCTGGCAGTTTTGTGTGTTGGTGGAGGCCAGAGGGCTCAGCTGAAGCTATTTGAGTTTGGTATCGTTGAAAAGCTTAATAAGATCGCTTCAGTATTTTCCGCATCGGTAAGTTCCCATACCATTTTCGCATTTCGTCGAGCAGCTTGAGAGCGGTCCCCTGCTTGTAGGCCTCTCAGCACCTTCAGCTCGAGATCCTATGGGTCGAATGCGGCACAGCGTTGCTTTCCACTTCCACTGAGCTCCGACGCCGAATCTGCGCTGAAAGCCCCTCGTTCGTGAGACAGTGTCTTCAAATTTCTCGCATGCTGGTGTCCACCATCAAGCCCGAGAGTCGCTCTGTCGCTCGGGTCTACGGTACCATACTCCCCAGTCTCATCGGTGAGGCCTTCAGAGATCTCATGGGTCCCGACTGCTCACTCTTATGTGAGGAAGATAGGAAGTTGCTGTTCGATACTGTACTACTGCCACTGGTGGCTCGATCTTATTCGGCCAACTTACGAGATTTGTGCTATAAGACCATCAGCGAGATCGCTGGCCCTCGAGACGTGGTCCATTCAAGCTTGGCCATCATAGCTGCCAAAGCTATGAGAGGCAACTCCAGTACCAGTGTTGAGTCAGCCGCAGAGTAGGCGAGTCGCAGCTTCTGTTGGCCACTCTTCGCTTAGGTGTGTCACCGCTCTAGTAGCTTGTGGTGACACGGACGCGGAGGCCTTGAGTCGCTACTACTTCCTTCGACATGGAGCCAGACTGAATCTTCTTGGGTCACTCCTCGAGAGGTGCACCGACCAAGACAGTTCAGCTACCCTCAAGCCTAGCACCAGTCTTGCCCTCCTTAAGTAAGGCTCGGCCTTTGCTGCAGCTCATTACTCCTTTGCAGGCTATTCACCGTCCTTACACAGGACGATAGTGTCGAATGCATCGAGTACCTCATGCATCTGAAGCGGTTAGATGCTCTCATTGGCCTGGTTTCCAGTCGTAACGTCACTCGCCGTCAAATTGCGAAACGATGGCTTGTGGACTTCTTCCACGTCTCAGAGGTTACTATTGCCCATGAGGCGTATAGATAAAGTCACTTTCAGAGTCAGCTGCTGGTCATCGGAGAAGCCGCTTCTAGAAGTACTCATGAAGCCTTGCTCACTTTATCCCTGCACGCCTCAACAGCAAGCCGGACGCTGCTGAGACGGTAAGCGGCTACTTATGCTACTGTATCGACCCTTCCTTCAAGGACGTTCTTCGTCTACGTCATGCACATCGTAGATGACATGCTGGACCTGAGGTTCGGCAAAGGTCTCGACCAGTATCTCAACGCAGGGGTATCACTTAGCTTGTTTTCTTTTGCTCCTTTGATTTGCCAGATAATCGACCTCCTCACCAACCTGTGTGTGACATACAAATCCCGTGGCGGTGGTGATGCTCTCACTGAAGCCTTCATCTACAAGTTGCTTCAATGGGCAGTTACCGAGAAACGGTACGCAATGCTGCTCCTCAGTGGACTCCTCTATTCTCCGATGGTCTTGTTTCTTTTAGGAACGGGCTATTAGAGAGCATGCTGAACAGCGATGTGCTGATGAAGTTCCTCCTCGACACATGCCTGCCATCGGTGGCCGATCCCAGCGCTTTAGCTTTTTCTATCAAAGCTGCACGCCTCATAACTGAGATTCTCATGACTGTACCCGAAGTATCTAATCCAATTTCGCCAATCGGTGTACTTTGCTCTCGGCAGGTAAGCTCTCGTAAGCTCATAAGCGACTACGGTTTGCTGGTGAAGTCCCTAACAGTGATGGATGTATGGCCGCCATGCGTCACTACCGTCCTGGTCAAGGTCATCTCTGAGTCTGTTGTATGTGTCGGTGGCACACCGTGGGAGCGGTCCGCAAGGTAAGGAGAGTCTATTCACATATGGGCAGTTTGCAAGCGTCAATTTGGGTCCAAGAAGAAATATCTCTAATTTAACGGTCCATACGGAATCTACCAGTCTGCCAGATTTCCAAACCTGACATTGATACGGGAAGTTCCGACGCTTGGAGTTCGGCATGCTGTCGCAGCTTTATTTCAGGCTACTGAGTGGCTCGCCTGGACTGGGACACCTCCTGATTAGACTTATAGCACGCTGGCCTCACCGTATCCACTCACGGGTGGCATGCCAGATTCTATCTACTCTAGCTCGAATACCACAGAACCAAAGCAAGCTCGTCGCCGAGGCATCTCTGTAAGAGCTTCTATCCTCGTCATCTTCAAGCGACCGCACGTGACCATGTAGGTACGTTTCAAAGCAGTCATCGATGGCTCGATCGTTGGAAAGGAACTCGCTGGAAAGAGATCAGCAATCGGCTCCTCCAATGCTATGGGAGCTTTACCGAAGGCTTCTGGTTGTTATGAGAGAGTTCAAAGAGGAGGTGGCATGCATCCTCGGCTTAGCTGTTCCTGCGCTGCATTGATGTTAGGTCACTAAGCGTACAACTGGCCCTGAGCACTGGGATAGTGCCAATCACCACAGAGAGCTCACCCTCCTATTGGTCATCATGGGCCACCTTTTGAATGAGGAGATTCTGGGCCAGCACGTCTTACACCGTCTCATCATTGGTGCGCTAACTGCCAAGACTGCCAAGATTCTCGTACCAGGTCTCGCTCCTTTCGCAGCTGGAGACACTTCCAAGGAGTTGGTCGAGCTGTTGCTGGACTGCTGGCATCGGTTGCCTATACCGCCAATACCTCCGACTAGATCACCTATAACCGATTCCATATCGCCGGATACTATGCGCAATGCAAAGTAGAGAGGAATCTTTCTACAATGGTCGCGTCCTAAGATCACATCCAGGTATGTCGCTTTCTCCGCCAGCCGAGCATTGCATGTTCTATGCAACGTCACGCGCCACAAGCCAATTTGGGTTTCTATGCTTCACGACGCCGATGTGGCTGCGTCTGTGGCTTCTGGACTTCATCGGGTTTTTACATCTCCTGCCTCGATGGATTCATTCTGGACGGTCGAGGACTGCAGAATGGCCATCAGACTTGTCCTCATCAGCGCTCATAGCGTCTCGGTGAACACGCATCTCCCAACGGACATCCCCAACGACTTCAGAGCTTCTGCAATGACCCAAACCGAGGTTGAGAGCTACCTCGTTGCTCACAGACTTGCATGCGATCATTTGCTCACCAGCGATATTATGCTGGCAATGCTGAGCTCCTTAGATCGGCATCCTGACCCTCCATACGGAGACCGGGCCCTCCTCCGGCTACTGACCACATTGATTGGCAGCGGAGGCTTCAGGGATCCTGTAACAGGGCCTGAAATATCTTCAATGTCAGCTGCTAAGTTCCTCTCGATGCCCTCGGAGCTCAGCCCTGATATACAGTAAGAGTGTCGTGGAAGCCACGTGGTCGTAGAAGGACTCTCAGAGCTCGGCGCGTCATCGTTGGTCTCAGTGGGCCATTGGAACCAGCTCCTGCTCAACCTTCGGGCCAGTGGCTCCTAGTGGCTGCTTCGCAGTACCCAAAGCTGGTCCTGGGAACTGTGACGCGGTGAGTCCATCAGCTTTCTCAAGTTGGCGAAAATTCTGTTAGGCTCATCGTCCGTTGCATGTCCAGTGAAGATGAGAGGACGATGGTTCAGGGCTGCGTAGCAGCTTCGTGTCTGATCGTCCTCATGGATGCTCGCCGAGGAAAGGTGCGCCATATAGGATGGGGTTCGTGGTAGCCTTCTTTGTGAGTTCAGGCACATTTCCTATCAGAGTTCGTTGATGCTTGCTCGGTGCAGTGTCCAGTACAAAGGCTTATGGATGCCTTGCAGTCGGCTTCCTATCCAACCCATGGCTCTTTACTGACGCTTTTCACGTTAATAACTACACTTAGGTGGGCGCTCTGGACTTCGCCGATGCCTCAGAGTTGCTGGCAGATTGCCCGTCACGTCTGAGACGGTAACCAGCACATTCCTCAACAAGTACTGGCATCTAGTTGGGGATATCATCCATAATCTCGTCACCTTCGACATCGACAACAAGCTCTATCCGGTAAACTTCCAGCATCGCCAAGTATGCTGCGCAGCCCTCCTAGGTTACTACGCCCCATCCACTGGATCACAGTCAGCCACTGCCGGCTAGTATCCCCTTTGGGCTCTTCTTTCATTACCTACATCATACTACCGATCACATTAAAGATCCTGCTTGCCGCGCTGTTCGAGACTTGGTATTGAACCTGCTAACGACATGTATAAGCCCACCGTTAAGAGAGCCCCCAGGATTGGGAGCTCCTCGGTAAGTCTACCGCCTGCCTACATAGTTCATTGTATCTCTTGCAGCGTCCGAGAAATTCCTAGAAGTGAGGAGGAAGTCGAGCAACTTGCTGCCAATGTCCCACCAGCTCCACCTCTATTAATGGAGATGTTGGCCATGTACGCCCTCCAGCTAACACGCCAAGTAGACATTGAGGGGAAACGCATGAAGGATAACAAACCCAATGCGTATTCATCAACCCTCTCGTCGCTAGCCAATTGCATGTAATTGCCTTCACCGTGCAGTCTTGTTATGTCTAAGCTGCTCAGGCTCGCCCTCTACAACTGTGTACCCCACTCTCCGGCGGCTGCTATGGCATCTGCTCATCTAAGGGCAGTCTCGATGTCTCAGCTAATTCGTGCCGGAAATAACCCGATTGCAGATATTACTTGCATCTCGAATAAGGCTATTGCAGTCCCTGAAGTTGTCTCCGCTTTATTCCTTTGTGATCGACACGTCCGGCTCCTCGAGCTGTGCTCACTCACTTTAACGT
Source organism: Perkinsus chesapeaki (assembly GCA_013115145.1). Classification (NCBI taxonomy): domain Eukaryota; phylum Perkinsozoa; order Perkinsida; family Perkinsidae; genus Perkinsus; species Perkinsus chesapeaki. The sequence continues at coordinate 15,655 of JAAPAO010000263.1, read as the reverse complement.
GTGTGAGGCTAGGCCTTGGGATCATCGAGCTCTCTTGGGGATCCTGTGGGTATGGATCGTCTTTGATTGCCAAGCAGGAGGGTGGAAGAGATCTGATTGCTTTTATGATAAAACACATCGTCAAGCATTTCGGAGGCAATAGTCGAGCCATGACTCGAGTTCTAGCTTCACCGTGGGATAAAATACTCTATAAGGAAGGTGGGTCGGCGAGGTTTTAAACCAATCAGCGTTAGCTGCATTGCCAGGTGTATCTCTGTTCGTTGCTAAACTATTTTTGGATGCGTCTGGTTATGAAGACAATCTGGAGATAATCGAGATGCTTGGAGGCCAGCGAGCGTTGCTGGCTCTCAGCCGATACAGTGAGGATTCCATCATGCGGCAGCAGGCCACAGTCCTACTTACTAAAATGGCGGTTATGGTGGCCAAATCTGGCGTGCAAGATGACGACTCCTCCCATGACAGTAGCATGATCGCTGGGCAGTAAAACACATGTCTTTTATTGTTCACGGATCGTCTTCGTTGAGTTGGTCTATTATGAATCTAATAACCGTGATTCGCCTCGTTCCTTCGTGAATGGACTTGTCATTGTCCATAGACTCGCCTTATCGGTGCAGCTTTCATCAACGAGAACAAAGCTTTAATGAAACTATACTATGTCATGTAGGCTTATGCTTTGTATAGCGAGCTCTGGAACAAACTTAAGCGAGCCAGCGGCAGTACCACACAACGAAAGTCGGCGGCGGTGGCAGCGGGGCCTAGCAAGATTCGTGCGCGGCTAGGAGGGGCTGCAGCCGGTTGCTCACTATCTACCCTTATTTTTATGAAGCATGTTCGTAAACCTCAGAATGTGCCACCGCCCGTAACTACAACAAGCGAACCGTGCGGCCCTATTAGAGAAAGGCGTGCATCTTGAAGATGCGCTATCGCCGTCAACTGGGAGAGCAGGTCGTGGCTGAAACATAGACCTTTAGTGTAGATAATAGATGCATGCTCTGCGGCCTCCGAGATTAAGGGCACACTCGCTAGAGAATGAGCAATCTGTGGTCTGAGAATTAAGTACTTTTAGTGAGTGCAGAATCCGATTTCACAACTTCTTACACTAGAGCAGCCCAGGTGGCATAGGCCTCGCTCATCTAGGAACGGATCCATACCTGACCCAGATCCTTCCTTAGGTGATGGGCAACGCCTTCCAATGGGATAAGGGCTGCAGATAGCCTTGTCAGCAAACGGTTTGCCTTCTTTGTATGCCTGAGAGTAAACAAGAAAGACCATGGAAACCAGAGCGGATGGAAGTCCGGTTCTGAGTCTCACTAAAGTCCAAGTAGGGTCGCTTCTTGAGGGGCAATAACAGTCGAGAAGGTCCTCTTGTACAGACGAGTACGAGCAATCCCCTTTGGGTTTTGTATAGGGATCCTTGACGTACTGAAATAATGAGATTATGCTAATCGTCCAAGTCACCTACTATAGTTGCGTAGTCCTCAATGGTCAGGTTCATGCCTTCTGTGAACACGACACACCAACAAACCAGAACACTGACCACTAGGGATGTACGCAAGTCCATCTTTAGTAGGTTTGGCAGTAAACTGCTGAAATCTCCCACCAAGCGATATGGAGCAGTCCCTGATCCACTACGGGGTAGCTAAGCGGTCACGTTCCCCGTGGTGACCACGGCGTGGCCATGCGTATAGAACCCTCGTGGCCTAGCTATCGAAAATGTTCGGCTGCCTCGCGTACACCCAGCTCTATAAAAGCGAATAATACACTTGGGTTTGCAGCATTGATGCAACGCCGCAATCAAACAAGAATAGTTGGAAGCCTGTATTATGAATACTAATTTATGAGTGCTTAGCTCGCGGGTCTCCTTTGCGGCCGCACGCCTATCTCTCTTCCCTCGGCAAACGTGTTAGTACGTTGGGCTGCAGCTCGGCATATCGAACCAAACGGTATGACTATGGGGGGTCGTACCTTGCATGGGTAGGGTTACCATTGGGCTTGTTTTTATTCAAGAAATAACCTTGTGCCAAGTCTACTGTGAAGATCACATTGCTGATAGGAAAGTGTCCGGCTATAAAAGATAGTGCAAACATCAGCCCGCTACAGTGGCTAAGCTATACTGAAGTCGTAGCACAGCTGAACTAGTGCACATAGAATAATGATCTAGCCTAGGTCAATATATAATCCAACGAATACATATTGTTTACACTTCTACAGTCTGTCTCCTGCAACTTGTAGTAGACAACAGCGTAGTTTTCACTTGACCGGAGCTTTCAGCCACCATCCCTTCTGTGCCAAGATCTATCACTTGTCATTTCTACATGCAACGAAACAGTTTTCCATGATAAGTGACAGGGCTGTTAGAGGTTAGATTGGGCATGCTAGACACTAGAGGCACTGGTGCTAAAGTTTGGCTCGCTTCTGCCAAGATCACTTCTGGAGGGGAGGGTGGTGATGAAGGTCAGGAGGAGCAGATGGCATCCCTGGTAACTACGGAGATGCGTAAGCTCATGTTTGAAGTACCCGAATCAGATCTAGTGGTAAGCAAAAACGATTCTCCGGTTTATTCTTCTGAGCTCGGTCTTCTCTTCATTCAGGCCTTGTTAGCAGTGTTAACAGTTTTGTGTGTTGGTGGAGGCCAGAGGGCTCAGCTGAAGCTATTTGAGTTTGGTATCGTTGAAAGGCTTAATAAGATCGCTTCTCTGTTCTCTGCATCGGACCGATACCATCGGTGGGTTCCCTGATTTCGTATCTAATCGTCCACCTTTCTATTTGCAGGCCTCTCAGCACCTTCAGCTCGAGATCCTATGGGTCGAATGCGGCACAGCGTTGCTGTCCCTTCTACTGAGTTCCCACGCCAAATCTGCGCCGAAGGCTCCTCGTTCGTGGAACAGTGTCTTCATGTTACCCACATGCTTGTGTCCATCATCAAGCCCGAGAGTCGCTCTGTCGCTCGGGTCTACGGCATCATTCTTCCCAGCCTCATCGGCCTTCAGAGATCTTTTGGGACTCGACTGCTCACTCTCGAGGGAGGATTCGATACTATTCTACTGCCACTGGTGGCTCGATACTATTCGGGCGACTCACGAGATTTGTGCTATAAGACCATTAGGCCGATGGACTTATATCACATTATTACGAAGCTTTCATAAAGCTCTAAATGTGCCACCGCCAGTGACTAGCACAAGCCCAACGTGAGACCACATGTTCGTGGTGGTTGACCAGGTCGATTCGACCTCTTCAATTGGCAGCCATGAATAACGAAAGCTAACTTTAAATGACATTATTTTTCTCCACTTCCGAAAGTTTCTCGTATACTCGAAAAGGTAGCGACTGGAATGTCTGTAGCGGTCTGTCTCGCCCACTTCCAGTCTGTGCTGCCTGCTTTAAAGTATCTTTACAAAGCTGCAAGTATGCCAGTTCCACTAACAAACGCAAGAGGAACGAGAATAACGAGACTATTGATATGTGAAATGACAGTCTAATACTGTCTCTGATTGACGGCATATCAAAAAGCAGAAGGAATGGAATCCGTCCTATCGACGGCTATAGTAAAGGTTTACATAAGCAGTAGCAATAATCGAACCCAACCTTGCATTCGCAGCTAGAATCGCATTCATTCTTGCAGTAGGTGGGGCATATCAGAAACCTCAGATTACGTATGTCCGCAGGAGGGTCCTGACTGAACGTTGTCCACATCAAGGAGCAAATGGTGACAATGGAGGAGGAGGAGACGCGCATTTATGTTAGGAGATAAGTGAACCCTACAAGATGCCCAGGGGAAGTCAAGGAGCCCCTCGTATAAGCGTCACGGTGACACGAGCAATGAAGCCTTCATTATGAGGGGGTGGAGACGAAAACTAGGCCTTGCGAGAACCTTCCGCGAGAGCTGCCGTCTCTAATATGAGATAGCCTACAGGGACGATGCTCATACCCCAAGAGTGAGGTCACAAGATCCGGCAACCCTCGGACCAGTACCCTCTCGGATCAAGAACGCCCCAGAATTGCCAAGACTGCGTCACGGTAGCAACCATGATCCGTGACTCCTGCAAGCTTAAGGCTGGTAGATAGACTTTCTAATTAGTCGGAAGCCCCACCAATACCTATATTGCGACTTGCCTTACATACAGCGCCAAGTTATACTTGACGCTGGCTTTCGTGGCATTTTGGATATGCAAACTCGAAACAAACGGCCTGAAGCAGAAGCTAAAGGATGAGCGGACCAAACAGTTCATGACCGAATTCCCGGGGATCGTTTGTGTTAACACAACCACGGCGAGCCCCCGTTTCTCTGTTTATGATGCTCTCAAACAACTCGTGCTAAGACATCAATACTTAATTGGGCCCCCTGTTCTCCCGGCAGGCTGCGGTGCAGTCACTACACTGTGACCTTCTGCTCACCCGAGCGTAGACAGCTCCTCTCGGTAGCTTCACGCATTGCTTATGCTAATCCCAGGTTAGTCAGGCCAGATTCGCAGCTGGGCTAAGCGAAACCGAGCTAACGCTTTGTTTTACGCACTGTGAGTCTGTGTTGTAATATCCACCTTGCCTGACGCAAACTATCTTCACAAAACTTAAACTATGCCAATCCCAGTAACAAACGCAAGAGGGACGAGAATTACGAGATAATATGAAATGACGGTCTAATACCGTCTCTGATTACCGGCACATCGAGATGCAGAAGCTATCGAAATCATTGTCATTGACGGCTATAGTATAGGGTCGCACGAGCAGTAGCAACTAAATATCTCAGCGTGACATTTGCAGCGGGGATCACCGCATTCCTTCCTGCAGAAGTCGGGGCATACCAGTATCCCCAGGTGGCGTGTGGCCACAGAAGGTTCTTGGCCAGTGACTGCCCACATCAACGAGCAAAGCGCAGCCATGAAGAAGGAGAGGTGCATTTCAATGATTGGGAGTGGAATCCTATGGAAAACGATGCGTATAAGGTGTGCAAAGAAGATTCTCATATCCCACAGTGTGACGCGGTCACGGGCAACCCATGACTGAAAGACGTCAAGTGGAGCATCCTGGAACACTTTACGCCTAGGAGCTGATCGAATGTGTGTTGAGATAGTCTAATGAAAGGATACTAATAATACGGAGAGTGTTGGATCACGCATTAGCAAAAACTCTCTAGCAATTCTCTAGGCATTTTCTGTAGCAAGCATCTTTTAGCGGGTGTCATGCCAAAACTGCGTCACCATGGCGCTTCTAATCAGTGATTCCCGAAAGGTGGGCTTTTCCATAAACCTCGAACTGCGTTGCTACAGTCACTGTAGTTCCATTTGATGGAGTACATCAGAACATGATTCTTAACTCCCAACTTCAGCCATACGGTATGGCCCCCACAGCGTGATAAGCATCCGTGATAGGGAACTCTTTCGATGAACCAGTCGATCTGAATGTCCGAACACTGGCTAGAAGCAGCCACTAGCCTGTGATTCCTCGCTTCAGTTGATCCGGATAACCTAACTCCAAGATGGTCATGCTTAGATGTCTAATAATTCCCGAAAGTACAGTACAAGGCTTGCTATTGAAATTTTCAACGACATGTTGAAGTTTGGCATTAACCAAGACTCTAGGATAATAAGCTTTCCTTGGAAGCTCGCTAACATGCCTTGGAATCATTTGTCGTTTGGGTATCCTGAATGAATCGCCTTCTGATTGCCAAGCAGGAAGGTGTAAGAGATGTTATTGCTGATAGGACACATCGTTGATACACTTTGAAGGCAATAGGCAAGCCATATTTTTGGATGCGTCTGGTTATGAGGATAACTTAGAGATTACCTGAATGCTTGGAGGCCAGCGAGCGTTGCTGGCTCGTGGCCGAGAGAGTGAGGAATCCATCATGCGACAACAAGCCACAGCCCTTCTTACTAAAATGCCGGTTATGGACCATAACTTGTGATGACCAAATCTAGCACACAAGATAACAGCCCCTCCCACGAGAGTAACATGATGGCCAGGCAGTAAAACACATGTCTCTTCTCGTTAAGGCATCCGTCTTCTTGAGCTGTTCGTTTATGGAGCTAATGGCCGTGATTCGTTCACTCGCTGTTCGTTCTGGACGGGACTTGACTCCATTGTTCATACCCCTCGCCTTATTGGTTAACGGTGCCAATTGCAGTAGCCAGAACTAAGTTTTAATGAAACCATATTATTTCCTTTTCCAGCTGAGCAAAAAGATGCTCATGTTTATAGCTATTCACTTTGTGAGCTTCGATCAAACGTTCAAGTATCTATTGTGCTCACCATGAAGCTCGAGATGTGGTACCGCCAGTGCGTAACACAAGCGCAAGGGGATAACGAAATGAAGTATTGATGACAGTTTAACACTGTCTTTCGTTGACGAGGTATCGACCAACAGAATATATGGAATCCGTCCTATTGACGGCTATGGTCAATCAACAAGTGGGCAGAAACACTGACAAGAAGTTACATGAGCCGTGCACTTGCATTTGGTGCCTCGGTACTCATATAAACAGAAGTGTCGACATACCCTGAATGTCAAACCACGCATAGCCGCAGGAGGGTTCTGACCAGAGATTGCCCACATGAATGTGCAAATGGTGACCATGGAGAGAAGGGGCGCATTCATGTTACTGTATATGAGAATGTTTGCAAGAACGAGATGAGTAGCGCAAAGAAACGCTATGCTTGCATCTCGAATAAGGCTATTGCAGTCCCTGAAGTTGTCTCCGCTTTATTCCTTTGTGATCGACACGTCCGGCTCCTCGAGCTGTGCTCACTCACTTTAACGTGTGTGAGGCTAGGCCTTGGGATCATCGAGCTCTCTTGGGGATCCTGTGGGTATGGATCGTCTTTGATTGCCAAGCAGGAGGGTGGAAAAGATCTGATTGCTTTTATGATAAAACACATCGTCAAGCATTTCGGAGGCAATAGTCGAGCCATGACTCGAGTTCTAGCTTCACCGTGGGATAAAATACTCTATAAGGAAGGTGGGTCGGCGAGGTTTTAAACCAAACAGCGTTAGCTGCATTATGAAGCACATGTTTTTACTGTCAAAGGTTCGGCATTGTTGAGTTGGTCTATTAGGGAGCTAATAACCATGATTCGTCTCACTTGTCGTATTTCCGGGGCGGTGCTTGCCATTGTTTATAGCGCTTCATTTCGCCCACTTTGATTCTACGTCCTAATATCTATTGTGCTTAGTACGAAGCATCCTCATGAAGCTCAAAGTATGCCACCAGCCGTGACTAACGCAAGTGCAAGGGACTAACGAAATAGAGTATTGATGACAGTTTAACACTGTCCTCGGTCGACGACGTATCGACCAATAGAATATATGGAATCCGTCCTATTGACAGCTACAGTCAATCAGCAAGTGGACAGTCGCAAATACACTTGGTTACTTGAGTGATGCATTTGCATTTGGGTCCCCAACACTCTTCTCGACAGAAGTCTACGCATAGCTCCGACACCAATCCACGTATGGCCGCGGGAGGGTTCTGACCAGAGATTGCCCACATCAATGAGCAAATGGTCACAATGACGAGATAGAGGCGCATTGCTGTGGCTGAATAAGATAACGCTACGGAAGAACGGAATATGTAAGGCGAACAGAAGAGGCCCTCATGCCCTATGACGTGACCGCGACACGGTGCGTGTCACATCGAGTGAAGGGCTTAACGGCGGAAGACTATGCATTGTAAGGACTTCACTCGAGGTGGCTGCGGCATACTTGAGCATCAATTATCATGTGATGCTGCATCACATCTTGACAACACCGATGCACTGACCATTCAAGACTCAGCAACACTCGAAAGAGCATACTTCAGGGAGGAACCGGGCAATGCATATCTTTCATTTTTGCATATTTTTCGGGCAACCTCGCATGTCAAGGCTGCGTCACAGTGAAAAGTCTGATCTGTGACTTCTTGGAGTTCCCGGACAGTACTTAAACTTTTGACAAGTCGAAAGTAGAACCACCAGTTTTGCCACGTCATATCTCCTACCTGAGGCGGGCTTTTGTTCACATTTTTGTGGACGCAGCTAGACCCGATTCGGGTCACCCGAAGGCCTCACTCAGAAGTCAAGCAAACAACTCGTGGCCGAATTCTGTTGGTTCGCTTCTTCCGAGGCAACCACTTCGAGGCTGGATTTGCCTGCTTCCCTTTTTCTCTTGTACTCCGAGACCCATATTAAGTTTTCCCGGGTTCGCCACATATTTCTTGACAACCCTGAAGCGAAGTTTTAAACTGCGTAAGCTCTCAGGTGGGCTCTCGCGAGTGACTGTCACGATTCGCGACTGGGTTTCACAAACAACCAGTGGCCGAACTGCGTTGACTTGGCCATCTGAACAGGTGCTTCGAAAGTCAGCTATCTGTAGCTTCTCATAAGGCGCCTAATTTTGACAACGCAAACGGTAGTTCTGTAACAGAGACCGGCTCCTCACGGACTCATTGAGTCACCAGGTCTCAGGTGGCACTCACACTGACATCTGGTTAAGCAGGGAATGCGCTGGAAAGGCTCGTGTGACACGAGTCGTGTACAGGACCACATATCGTAGGCTGGATCGCATACAAGGACTATACCTGCCACTCTCGCATGTCCGTTATCTGCATAGATTCACTCGTTAGGCCTATTTCGTTATGCGGGCTTTGATAGGAAGCTATCGTACTTATTGGTAGTATATATCTCTATCTAGCGATTGCGAACTTGAAACACAAACCTGAGAACCACTGAAGCAATGCTGATAAACAGAATTGCACCTGTTGCAATAAAAGATATTTCCAGCCACTACGAGTAGTGCCTCGAGGCAGTACCATCGCAGTGATGCCATACCTAGTGCTGAAGTATTTGTTGACGGAGAATTGTTGCAAAGTCATATCTAATGTCCTGCTCAAAAGGGACGACGGTAAAATGATATCCAAGAGCGCCATACAGATCTTACTAGACTCCATAAACGAGTATCTCAAGAAACTCATACAGTAGTACTGAAACACTAAAGCTGTTGCGGAATTCTATCAACCGCTACTAAATGAAACTAAAGTACTACAAGACTATTCCTACTAGTCACAGTTAACGAAGTGCGAGACAGACACTGGGATCATTTGAAGAGTACCAGTTGGCTCAGCTGCTTGGGTAACCATGATGTTTTGGCCCCCAAAATATAGCAGGTTCGTCAACGTATTGTCGTTCAAGCGTCCAGGGAACGCTGCCTCCAATGTGTCTTTGTCACTCTGAGAGATTTCTACAGTGATCTCCCCATCTGCATTCATTTTATAGCTCATAGGTAACAAGTTCTTGGTCCGCTTGCCATCACTCATACCAAAGGATACTTTTTGCCCCTTGTCAAAGTTGGCGACCAAAATATACCCTTTACCATAGCCATTATAATTACCACATGGCAGAATGCCTTGCCCCAGAACTTGGACGCGTACCAAGGAGTTCAATACGCTTAACCACAGAACGGCCAGTTGAATGGCATACTTCATGAAAATTATTCGGGTGATACCAAAACTTCCAAAACGACGCAAAGTCTCTAACGAAATCATTGCACGAGGAATGCACGATCCCCAAGGAAAGTCCTCGGAAGGGAAGTCTGACTTCTCCAGAGGTATACCTCACTGGAGCTTTCAGATCCTCGTTGCACTAATGCTAATTGTTTGCATTCCCCAGCGTTGCACGCATACGCACGATTCGTGGACATGCGTGCACGAATCGTTCTCCTCAACTACTTACGACTGCTCAATGAGACTTTAAGGGGTGAGTACCGTATATGATAGGTTCCAAATACTATGAGAGTTATAACCGAACTCTTCTATCTCGGGGTACTTCCCTAAGAAAAATCGTGATTTTTGGGCCAAAATTAAGGTGTGTATTCTAAGTTAATTTGGCAACTTTTCCGTGCCGATGTCTCAGTTCCCAATAACCAGAGAGTGTCAAGCGCTGAAACTTCGGTGGTATATTGAAAGCCATGTTAGAACGAGGCTCTCTGAGTTTGGGGCACACAGTCGCAAATCTGGCAGAGAATGGTCACAAAAACGTGATATTCTAAGTTAATTTGGAGGGCAGTAGGAATGGCGGGCTCGTGGTGTGACTGGCGCTCGCCCCACAGTTGAACGGCGTGGACGGCGCGCCCCCACGGTCCATCGCCGCGGCTTGGCGGTGCGCGTAGAGGTGTGCCGCGGCGCATTTGTGAAACTGGTTGCTTGCTACTGAATTGAATATGCAGGGCGATTCGTAAGGAAGACACCAACAGTAGAGGTTCTGTGCATTGTAAGGGTTATACAGGACATAAATGAAGTCATGCCTATCCTTTCATCGACACTATACCGATTGACCATTGGGTCACCTTGTCAGCTAGTCTGACACGTTGAGAGGGCATATTTGGCAAACATGCTGTGCATGGTGACCATGCAGCATGGAGATCGAACTCGCAGCATGGTTCCGATTCTAGAATCGCTTATGCTTCTTCAAGGAGGATTCAAAGATAACTTTAAGTTGGTATTACCCACATCGTGTCACGCGATACAAACTTTTGGGTGGTGGACCCTGTTTAACGCACCGGCTTGTACAAAGGGGGGACAACAAATAGGGGTCTATCGACCAGCAAAGGAAAGGTGGAAAGAGCGGTGACTCGTTACTCCATCTCGCGTCTCGAGGTTCTCTGCAAGTAGGAGAATGAGGATCAGGCAGCAGACGGGTTGCATTCGTGACACCATAGCACCCGGCTGCACCGGGGACTGAACATCAAAAGAAATGTGGCACTTCTCATTGAGAAGTTCTCAAGGTCACAGAGGTGATCTTGGTCATCTGGCCATCATCTCGCTACATGTCGTCACATGGAACTTCCGTAAGAGAAGCATTGGGTTCGATATGATCACGTTAATTCACTCACTAACTACCTAGACCACTCATTACACTGTAAACCAATTGCGCTGATCAGCTAGCTCACACTGAGGCTGAGGTGCCCAGCCTATGCCGGTCCGGCGTTTCCGGCTAAAACATTCTTTGCTGGCTTAAGTACAGTTAATACGGTTTATGCTAACGGAACTTCGGCGTCGTTTCGCGGAAACTTCCCGGGCGCTATCAGAGAGACCAGCAGCGTTAGATGAGCCCAGGGTGAAGAAGTTGAACTCCACCTTTGCGTGCATCATAACAATAAACCTGATCCTTGTAGCACTGGAGACAGATACCCGGTGTGATGGATTCAACGGAAATATGGCTCACGAAGGTAATGTAAGCCTTGTGTTAGAGCTGAGGGTTATCCTCTAGTATGCTCCATGTCGTGCTCGCTCCTACGTGACATTCCCTGCCTGGGAAATTATTAACTTAGATCTACAGAATGACTCTTGCTCGTTGATATCCGAAGAATGGGCAATTATAATACAGAGATGTCTACACATTCAGCTTGCCATACAACTGCCCTCCTTCAGGCCTCACCACGCCCTGTGCGTCTAGTAGCAGTGTTCTCTGGTAAAACGCGGAGATTCGAGCTCTTCACTTTAACTCATGGGCATCGTAGGTCAGCACTCGAAGGCGCCTGCACGGCTGCCTACCTGTTGGAGGCTATACTCAGGCTGAAATGGATTGGCGTTCGCTATTTTATTACGACTGCTGGGGTGAGTCTTTTCGGTGGCTAAACCTTCTAAATCACTGGATGCAGCTTATCGATTTGAACGTGTCTTGTCTGCGAGTGCTTTATTATTCCGCATGGTTTTTTCAGCTATCTGATCTCCTCTTGGCCTCACTGTCAGTATTAGATGGATGGATATTGTTTCATAGACCGGGAACAACAACTGTAGCAAGTCTTTATACTTGTGTGCTCGCCAGTATACTCAGGTTAAGCTTCTGAGGCTCTGCCGCATCATACGCCTCGCATGGCTCACCGAAAAAGGTCGTGGCTTAGTTAACAGTAACCGGAGCTATTATTTTACAGAGTCGTTCCTTTATGGGCAAAACGTCTCTCGGCAGGTACACTGGGACTTATAGTCAACGCTCCTATACTGAGATTGTATTTCTGTGGCGGTATCCTTGTATACGTCTTCGCCTGTATTCAGAAGACCCTCCTGGATATATGGGAGGGTACGATACCAGATGAGACTTTGAAGCTCTTCTTAGCGTGTAGTAGGTCAACCTTCGGCAGACTCCCGCGACTTCGCTGGGTGGACGAGCGGCGATTATTGGGGTTCATTGCCGAGGTCTATTTTATCATACCTTCAGGTCTGCTATGGTCCCGTCTACTTACCGCTCGCTCTCGTATGCTAATATCGCACCTTTTTGTCCGGATTAAGGTTCCCATAGAATTCTGTCCTTGTACTTCAGGAGGCTATATCGTGAGCTCTTCTTTAGATACTTACACGAGATAATTGGAACGAGCATCTAGTGCGACCTTTCGTGAGTCATGCCTCAAATCACTTCTACAGCCGATCTTCGCGAGTGTGAAAGTTGTCACTGAGGAATTTGCCTTTTTGTCAGGATAACCCTGGACTTGCCATACCAGCTATTTTATTCCTAACTATCGCCGTTTTCGGCCTTCTCTACGTCCTGCTAGCGATTATAGTCGAGTAGGCGACGCTGATTACATTAATCACCTACCGGAGAGGCTTTTTCTACAGGAATGCTGTAAAGGAGGCCCAGACGAGCAGGTGTGCAGCTGAGGCCCGAATCTCAGCACGAAACGCCGCGCTTCTACGGGATCTGGCAGAAGTAGGAGATAGTTGTGACTTTTGATTACGAAGATTGAATCAAAGATTGACTTTCGATTGGATTACCCTGTGCAGCTTAACTGATTCTCGATCCACTGTATTGCAGTAATTGTAATAAGTCCGAATGCCAAGAGTGTAGATACTTGAAAATGCTACATGTCGTCGGAATGAAAATGGATTTCGGCGGCCGTTTTCTACGGCCTCTGTCCTGTTACTTCGCTGTCGATGAAGCGCAAGTAAAGCTTGTAGATATTCAAGAATATCGGCTCAAGAGCAGACCCGGTTGGACGCTTATCTCGGCAGGCTACGGTGAATGTCCTCTACATCCCTGCCATAAGACGAACGTTGGCAATGGTGCTGATGAATTCGTCAACCACATAAAGCCCATTGCCAATCAGGCTGGTGTTTCCCCATACGACGTACAAGAGCTTTTTAAACGGATGGATTTTGATGGAGACAACAGTGTTGATAGCCGAGCATTTGCCGGAGCCCTCCCGCACTTGGCCGGATTGGCCAAAGGGCGAACAGTTACTGTAAGTTATGAGTCGTAGTTGGTCGCCGAACGTGTTTCTAAGAGTCAATTCTATTGTAGAAAACCAAGAAATCATTGAACTGACAATTATCTGTCTTGGTAAGGTGTCTTGCAGTTATTGCTAGGATTTGAAAGTGACCACCGCTAGACTGCTCGGGAGAGCCCAAGCTCTAATGCGTAACGGTGAGACTCAATTGCGGACCACTGAGAAGGTGTTGCAGCGAGCTAATCGCCTGGAAAGAGTGAGACGTCTTTGTAAAGTTGCAACCCTGCGCAAGGTTTTGGCCGTTTCAGATTATTGGGATTGTTCCTACTGCCATGTCCGCCAAAAGCAAGGCTTCTATTTTTGCGGACGTTATGGCAGCCTCGTCACTTCCCCCTCGCGTAAGTATATAAAAGAAGGAAGCTGCTGCATGTGCGTTCAGGAGATGGCTACGGCACGCAGGAGCACTAGCCATGTCCTAGTGGCTCACAAGAGAAGATGAAGGAATCTCGATGAGAATGACTATATGTCCACGTCATGTGCCATCTTTACTCAACTGGCTTCTATGCTGGTCCATGCTACATCGTTTAGTTTATATAGTTAATGGATGTAATCACTTGGCAAGCGTTATACGTGTATCGAGTTATCTAACCGGAAGCTCCTCTTCTATGTGACAACACATGGAAATACATGACGTCATCGACACGGCGTTGAGAGGCTGAGTGCCAATTTTCCGTGAGGCAAATTGACGTTTGATTTACCATATCAACACAAGGCTGCCGTTTAACTGAGAAAGCACCGATATTTGGTACTGCGACCGAAGAAGTTCTGCGTACTTGATGCAAGTATAATGTCATAAAAAGCATCCTTCATGATGCGGTGAAGGTGGCCAGTAAAAGTCTGGCATTTAACATTCTATTTAGAGTAGAGGCATACTTTCGCATCGCCGACGTCGGTACATCTGCTCGAGGATGGGCACCAGGCCAGGAACTGAAGAGGAGTGCTCCAGCTTTGTGTAAAATTACGATGGTTCGCCGCCAAGTTGAGTAACGACTGTCACATCTCTCACCTTAGAGCAGGACAGCAGACATCGACCATATTTATCAGGGAACGGCTCGAGCCAGAATCCTCCTTTGGCCGGGGGACAGCCCCTTTCGGCTGTGTACTTCGGGCTGCAGATGAGCTTGTCCACATAATAGTAGCCATAACGCTTCGTCTGAAGCAAAGTGAGAGACGCCATGGAGACTAAAGCGAGCAGAATGTCTTGCAAGTTACCAAGGTCCAAACTGGCACACTTCCACTTGGGCACGCGCAGTCTTTCATTTCGTCGTCTACCGTCTCCCTACAGTTTCCTTCAGGCTTCTTGTAGGGATCTACAACCACGCAGGAAGATTCTGAAATCTCTATGGTCAACACTGAACGCACCGATATCGGCTGAAATTGTGGGATTGGTCGAGTTGATAGCTTCTGTGAACAGTAAACAGCAACACATCAAAAGGGTGCTCGCCAACGCACTACGGATGTTCAACATGCTAGAAACAACGGCTGACGGATAAGTGGAGGCCGCCATTGAACACTTCCCTATGTAGCTTCGGTGCCTTTCATGCTAGTACACACTGCTACACTTACGTGTGGGCTGCGCGCGATTAATAAGCTTATGCTTGGGGGAGTTGGGCGTCTCGCAGCCAGATGGTGGAGCACCGGCTTGTGCTGTCTCATTTGCACTCGTCGACGGCTCTCCCATCCACGGCGCGCCCCCGACACTGGCCTCGATCGCTTTTCAGGCCATCCCGGCTACTTTGCAGCCTCTACACAAACCGTAGCAGTTCCGGGCAGTGAGGATGCCAAAATTGTCCGTTGTGCGCCGCGACGGCGGGTGTGCTCCACTGCGCCACCGCGCTTCCCATTCCAAGAGCCCGTTCAAGTGCTCAACTGTTCATGGTTCAACTGAACCTGTCTTTGCGTGTGAGAAGGCGAGGAGGCGTTCCAACTTCTCTTGGCGTGCTCTTTCCCCTCTAGAAACGTCTAGGGTTGGCGGTTAGTACCCGCCGAGTACCAAAAGGTTTCTCAACTGCCATCAAGTGAATTGCGCTCGCGTACACTTTTGCTGATGCGTTCGCGCCCGCCGACCAACCGCAAGTATCTCGGCACAAACCAGCCGTGCCTTCCAAACAGAGCAGAAGGACTCAGATCATCAGCGAAGGATTACTCTGAGTCATTCAGAGACTCTTGAGTAATTTACTCGAGACGTGTATACCCAGAATCTGGTTTCCACTATACACAATACTCTGAGCTTCATTAGTTTAGAATGCCAGATATGATCATAACATTAGTTATTGACGCAAGTTGAGATATAGGAGAGCATTGAGTAGACATAGGAGAGCGCGTGTAGGCGACATTGTGCCAATTGTCCCATAATATAGTTCCTGTCCCTGTGGACACAATTACGCTGAGGCTGCTTCGGTAGCT
>JAAPAO010000262.1:33661-45764 GCA_013115145.1 Perkinsus chesapeaki | reverse complement strand
CCAGCCGCTTAGCTGCGACCGTTTCATGCATACAATTATGGGTGAGCGAGATTCGTGCTTGTACGCGCGAACACTCACGCGCCCGTGACGCCCAACGATGTTCTTGCACGCATCCGATTCGACGGCGATTAATCTTCTCGTACTCCGCCATCGTTCTCAATCTCCCGATGCTCCTTCTATCTACTAAGTCTTACCTTGTAGCTTTGGTTGGGCTACCCTTCATTATCGCCCAGATCTCCCTATCTTTCAACGATGCCACTGTTACCGGAATTAGCTTCGATGGTCAACCATTGGACTTGTACATGGACACGGGCGCAAGAGGCACCCACGTTATATATAAAGATTGGTATGAGAAGGTCTACGGAAAAGGCTCATGTCCGCCCAGGATGTGCTATGTTTGCGTAAGTGCGTGTGACCCCTTCAAGATGAAGAATCATACAACCCGCTTCGTGGACGGTTCGACTATCACGACCGTGCAGCACGACGGGGTGATTGATGTAGCTGGTCATAAACTGAAAACCCGATTCCGCCTCATCATTGGTTTCACTTCACCGGTATCTACTGAGAAACCTATGAACTATCTCGGTCTAGCCTTCCCTGACAGTAATAACCCACACACTTTACCATTAGATCTATTTAATAATAAGATCGTGCAACAGTACGCCGTTTCAGTATGCATCTCGGCTAGCGGCGTGGTTACCTTCGGTGGGCAGCTTCTGTTGGGCCAGTGGAAAGGTCTATGTGCTATCCAAACTCCAACTACTATGACAGTTCCAATGAAGTCGGCCGGTGTATCCGCCAGATACTTTTCTACAAATCTGAACAGTTTGGGTTTGGTGAGCTCAAAAGGTCAAGCTTCCACGAAACAGCTGGCTGATGCTGCTGCTGTATACGACACCGGGACATACATGCTCAGCTTACCACAAGCACAGTTCGATTACCTCAAGAAAGAGATTCGTCTGTTAGTTAGAAATGACTCGGGTGCGGATCCGAGAATCGAAAAACGTGGGTTCACTTGGGTGATCGAGAGGGCAGCATACAAATTCTTGCCTATGCTGACATTCAACGTTGGTTCCTATTCCCTAAGCCCACTTGTTATACTTATCCCGCCAAAGAAGTATGCTCAGAAGTATGACGATAGATGGTATGAGCTTAAGATCACCACGCATAATGGCAAGCCGATTATTTTGGGTCGCCCGTTTTTCACCACCTATTTCTCATCGTTTGATATGAAGCGTAAGCTGGTGAAATTCGCTCGCTACTCTGATCGACCATAGAGGTTCTACGATAGAGCAGTAATCCCGTATATTTGTAGTTAGTCTACTTCCTTGTCTGCCAAGCCACTTTTCTGAGAAGGGCTTTCTCATCTGGCTTGTCCAAGTTGACAACAACTTGTTATAAATTGTTATTGGAATCATTACATGCTTGGTGATTCTGTTGTAAACATTGATTTGTTCATTTGTCAATGAGCGGTCATTTTCAAAGGATGGTTCCACTATTATGGATAAGTTGGGTCCAAATTGGACCGTCTCATGAAAGCTCGAGGATTTAGTGCTTGCACGTTATGAAATTACGTCTAGACTATACGAAGTTTCATAACGTGTAGTTTGAGGCTCAAACTTTAAGCATGCGTCTAAGCTACACGGTGCAGCTTAGACCAGTTTATTTACGAGTCGTAATGAAACACCGTAACGTCATATAGTGTAATTTACGAGTATCTATCCCGGTTATAACGGGTATGTTTTAAATATTGCAAGACTTGCATTAAGAGTACTTAATTCGGACTCTTTTCAAAACTTTTAAATTAAAAGTGTCTTCTATCTACAAGTACGAAAATCAGAATTTTAGGGCCCAAATTGAGGTACGGTATCCAAATTTATTAGGTAGCTACTTGTACCGTACAAGTTGTACGAACTTTTCAGTTCTCGATATACCATAATGGATGCTATCCAACATGGATTATCGTAGGAGTAATAATATTATCAATGTTGGTTAGTATACCAAAGGCTATATAAGAAAGAGACTCTCCGATTTAGGAGCGTCAGAAACTCTGGATTATCTGTTGTATACTATGTCTTTCCCCTGGAAGCAATGACGCTCCTCTGGAGCAGCTCCACAGAGCCGCTCAAACAAATTCTAGGTCGGAGTCTCTCTCCATATAACCCATGGAATAGGTCAGACCACAGTTTTATCGCTCGCACCGCGGTAGGCAACCGTGGTGATGGGGTGGATTGAGGAAATGAACCATTGAGGCTAAGCTTCATCGCCGGCAGTACTGCTTTAGCCGATATGATGATCCGCGACAGGAAAAAGTCGCGCGGCGCCCAACGATGTTCTCGCGTGCGTGTCAAAGTAGAATTCTCTGACTCATTGCGATCGTTCGCCTTCTCGCACCCTGCCATCTTTCTCGATCCCCCGATGCGGCTTGCGGCTATCGAATCTTATCTCGTAGTTTTGGTTGGGCTACCCTTCATCATCGGCCAGATCTCCCTGCCTTTCAACAGTGCCATTGTTACCGGAATTGGCTTCGATGGTCAACCATTGGACTTGTACACGGACACGGGCGCAAGAGGCACCCACGTTATATGCAAAGATTGGTATGAGAAGGTCTACGGAAAAGGCTCATGCCCGCCCAGGATGTGCTATGTTTGCGTGAGTGCGTGCGACCCTTTCAAGGAGAAGAACCTTACACTAAGATTTGTCGACGGTGCGACTATCACGACCGTGCAGCACGACGGGGTGATTGATGTAGCTGGTCATAAACTGAAAACCCGATTCCGCCTCATCATTGGTTTCACTTCACCGGTATCTACTGAGAAACCTATGAACTATCTCGGTCTAGCCTTCCCTGACAGTAATAACCCACACACTTTACCATTAGATCTATTTAATAATAAGATCGTGCAACAGTACGCCGTTTCAGTATGCATCTCGGCTAGCGGCGTGGTTACCTTCGGTGGGCAGCTTCTGTTGGGCCAGTGGAAAGGTCTATGTGCTATCCAAACTCTAACTACTATGACAGTTCCGATGAAGTCGGCCGGTGTATCCGCCAGATACTTTTCTACAAATCTGAACAGTTTGGGTTTGGTGAGCTCAAAAGGTCAAGCTTCCACGAAACAGCTGGCTGATGCTGCTGCTGTATACGACACCGGGACATACATGCTCAGCTTACCACAAGCACAGTTCGATTACCTCAAGAAAGAGATTCGTCTGTTAGTTAGAAATGAGTCCGGTAGAGATCCAAAAATGATCTTTAAAATCAAAAGCCTTGGGCTGATTTGGCTGATCGAGAAGGCAGCATACAACTTCTTGCCTACCTTGACGTTCAACGTTGGTTCTTATCCCCTAAGTCCACTCGTCATACGTATACCACCGAAGAAGTATGCTCAGAAGTATGATGATGAATGGTATAAGCTCAAAATGATCTCTCGTGATAGCGCTGTAATTATTTTGGGTCGTCCGTTTTTCACCACCTATTTCTCCTCCTTTGATATGCAACGTAAATTGGTGAGATTCGCTCGCTACTCTGATCGGCCATAGAACGGTAGTCCTGTATATTTGTAGTAAGCTTACTTCCTTATCTGTCAAGCCACTATCCTAAGAAAAGTGTTATCGCTCGGCTTGTTCAAGTTGTCGTGGAAATCATTACATGCTTGGTGGTTCTGTAGACTTCAGTTGACTTTCCAAACTAAGCCTCGAGCCGTCAATGAGTAGTCATTTTTAAAGTAGAATGATCCCATCATCATAGATAAGTTGGGCCCAATGAAAGCTTGAGGGATAAGTGCTTACACGCTATGAAATTGCGTGTAGTTTAGACGGTGTATTAACGTCGACAACTGCTGTACACTACGAAGGCAAACATTTTTTAAGTATAGGAATGCCTGTGTGGCTGGGGACACCAAACTGTGCATGTTGGAACTGAATGCATCCGGTAGCCTGTGCGGTGGAAAGAGGCATTTACTGGCGTGCATGTACAGACTATCTGCCGACAGTTTCATTTCAGTGAAGGGTCGGACTATCGTCTTGCTCGTCTCTTCGCTTAGACCCTCCAAGGTCTTGTCCGTTCGCACTTCATCCCATACCTAATACGACGCTATGCTTGCAAAATAGACG
This sequence comes from Perkinsus chesapeaki, assembly GCA_013115145.1. Lineage (NCBI taxonomy): Eukaryota > Perkinsozoa > Perkinsida > Perkinsidae > Perkinsus > Perkinsus chesapeaki. The sequence continues at coordinate 41,651 of JAAPAO010000262.1, read as the reverse complement.
GGAATCTCCGGACCTTAGTGACATGATCACGAAGGTGCCTCAGACTTTGAAGCTCGACTGGCCTCACGTGACCGTGTATATCGTCAAAGCGTGCTGGATGCGCGCTGACTGCTTCGAGATCTAGCCGAGGAAGAGCGCCGGCGTCGAACGGTGCGATGTGGAAGTCGTGCGTTAAACTGGCGTGAGCGGCACAGATATTATCCCGATGGTTAGTGAGGGGAGTTCGTACACCTTTTCAACTTCCTCTGCCTTCTCTATGGCCTGCCTCAGGCGAAGCATGTCAAGATTAAGATGCCATGGTACGCATCTGAAGGGTTACCTACCGCTTAAGCTTCTTGCGGCGGAGATCAACAAACGCAAGCCGGAAGATAAAGTTTCATTTTCAAATTCTAATAGGATTTAACCCCGAAGCATCTGGCTCCATTCTATTTACTAGTAATGCTCTTTCACTCTAGTTTGTTTCACACCTCCGCGATGGTATTACCATCATGGTAACGCTTCACGGTCCGTCAGGGCCGCACTTCTGCCGTAGAAGTGCGGTCCTGGCAGTCTCGTAGACGTTCGCAGCTTCAAGTTCTACGAGACTGAAGTTCAGTCACTGAACGATGAACAACTCAGCGCTAGAAGACTTTGCTTTTCAACTATCTTTTTTATCACACAATCTGGCTCCAGCAGTGACTTACTTCTCCGGCACTGCTGGCTTTACCAACGGCACTTTATGAGTTTTACTTTCCCTGATAGCCTGGTCTGTCGACTTAGCTATGTTTTGCAACTCCTTGATCATAGCGGCTGCGTGAGTGGCATGTACGGTATGGGGATCGGCTTCTGATAAATAATCGACTCGATTCAAGACGTCCACGTACCGAAGGTTCATCTACCGAAAAGTTCCTCGGCAGGGGAGGCCCGCCTGTCAGAGCGTTTTCCCACACTACTTTCGCTACTTTGAAAAATGCTCCGAACTAGGGACAATAAGAACCGCCTTCTGAATAAGTCCTTCAGCTAAGTAACTTTTCGCTACCTTTCAGTTAGTTGACGAACTTAGCAACATTTGAACTCGTTGTCTCTGTACTCAGACAGTTGCCAAAGCACTACCAGTCTAGGAGAAAGCGGAGAACGAACTCGCAAATAAGCGATAAGAAAAATACATCCCATGCTAGAGCGAAAAACGTTGTAAGACGCCCAGCCGATGCTACTTTGTGACGTCCACGGACCATCATGACCATAGATCTTTTCACCGGCTTTGGCATAGAATGGATAAGGCCCCGAGAAGCCAATACGAACCGTCGGTAGACTAGCGGGGCCATCCGACTCTACGACAGGCACGTGGGGATTTAGATCAACTTGACCGCTCATATCTAGGCCAGTCTGGGGCAAACTATGATGAACAGATCTCATAACATAATTGATGGTAGAATGCATGACTGAAAACGACAACATTAGTAATACATCACCGAAGCTATATTTGAGCTTAGCCATACACCAGCTGCACGTTGGGGCAGCGTAGTCGTAAGTTACGACTCGTTACACAACTATTATAGATTGGGCTCATAGTTGACGAGATAGGGCAGTAAAAAAGTGAGTAATGGGTAGAATATCACAAATTAATAAAGCTATTAATACGATGGTACGACAGTTGTCACAACTGAGTTGTGCGATCTACAGAAATTGTGCGAGCTATATAGTGCATAGAATTAAGCTTTATTTCGGAATAATATACAGCACTCCGTAGAAAAATACTCACGGATGGTATCCGCCGCATACTCCTGTCCGAAGTTTGACACTTTTATCTTTGTTTGTGCAATTGCGCTCCCATACTGTAACGAACGCAACATAGCAGTTGTTAAGGTCACGCTGATAAAGTACTCTACAAAATGAACAGATAAGATTCCGAAGGGGAAGTCGTTTGCACACAAATCAATTCATTGCTCTTCTCCTTCCTCAGAAGAGGTATCCTCAATCGTCACCTCCTCACTGCGAATTCCCTCACTATCAGACAGCAGAGAAGCGCCAATAGCGGGAATGCCGTCATGGGGACCGGCAACTCGGTCAGCGAAAAACACGTGCTGTCGAGAAGCATATCTAGTAGAAAAACCGTAAAAATCGGAGTTATAAAAAATAACTACACAGACGGTGACTGGCAGCTACTGGTTTGGCCTTGACATAAACAACCGTTCATGATGCGCTCTGCTCTCTTCTTTATGTTCCATGGTACAAGATAGTCAATGATACCGATGAAGTACTTGTGCCTGAAAAGAATGACGAGAACCACCTATTAAGCCGCTTTATACGGGAGCTTTTCATAAATAGAAACTCCAACCAATTTCGAAGGCCTCATTCGATGACGCGAAAACTGGAGCTATCCAAAGCCGGTGGGAATACTGCTGGCTTACCTCCGGAACGGCGCATTGGTGAAAGATATTGGCCCATGGACACCTCGCCAGACCTGAAATATTAGAAAAAAGAGTACTGCAAGGAAAGACATTCTATCCTGGCGCACCGACACTCCCGTGCGGCGGTTACAAGCGAGCTTTTATCAAGTCTCCACTGCTAACCAAACCGTTACGAAGTCCCTTTTCTAGGATAACTTCCTCAGTTCTGTGACCAATAACGTGGAACTTGGAGCATACCGTAATGATAACGTTTGGAAGTAGAGTTGATAATATCATGACTGTTTGTAGCCTGCTCACCCATCCATTGCCGACATGCTCCCTCATCCTTGAGACAGCCAACTCAGATGTTAATGTACGTGACGAAGTGGTGTTAACCGAGGAACGACCAGATGCATGAACCTGATAGAAAAGATAACGATGTATTATCATAAGTTTGAAAAATATTAATATTCTCTCATTATTATTTACAACATACTAATCTGTTGCTACGGTTATGTATTATAGAGGCGCTAACTACAATTCACAAGTGAGCGGTTTAGAGCTTGTCTCAGAATAACACTGATAAATCCACTTCAATTTCTTCTAGGCTTTATGAAAACTAGAAGACTTTTATCATCTATTGAGAAAATGCCCGCCCTTTCTCACCAATCTCAGCATGGGTAGCAGCTTTTTCAACGCTGTTTTCCTCAACAATTTAACACCCTTCGTATGGACACCAGCATCACTGCTCTCAGTATCATGTATACCAACCAGGACAGAGTAGTCCGTCACGCCATGATGTGCCAGGAATTCTACGTCCGCCTTATGCGTCGCTATCAAAATACTGAAACATGGAACGCTTCGCTCCGCTCAGCGACATCCTCAAGCTTACTCTTTGCATTCATCCGGAACCAACAGACTCATATCTTCCCTTAGCCAGTTAAGATCCTTCTTAACAGTCTCAGTGTCACCAGCTCGACGATTTTTGGAAGTACCTTCGAAGAAATCCGACACGATATTCTTTCAGGGTCGTATGTGATCACCTCCACCGACGAGTTTTATTTATCCCGAACTTTCGTTATATAATTTACCACATAATAATAGCAATGAAAATCGTTACCGCAACTGTATGTAATATCAGTGATTTCATTAGTTACTGTCGAGCATTATATGCCTATACTACAGCCTAATATTAAAGGCTTTCAAAAGCCAAGTTAATAAACAGGGAATACAGGGCCATACGACAGCCTAATATTCAATGGCCAGGTGAATCGTACCAACTTATAGTGTGAGTCTTATTAAATACGATGCCTCGTCCCTTCAGTCACTTACTTCCTTTAAGATCATATTGTGCATGTAGCCCCAGAGATCCAGTATCAAAAACAGAAGTCGAAACCTAAAATAAACCCTCTTAACTTACAAAGACTAACACAGATGGCTTACGAAGAACCAGCGCTTATACAAGGCGCCTATATGCAGTCTGTAAAGTCCGAGCATGCGAGTTAAGAGAGACCTGAAGGGACAGAAATAAAATGACGCTTTATCGATTGGGGAAGCCTCCGTGTTACAATAGGCTCCAACTTACCGATGTGACGTGACGTGATGGGCATAATCTTTAAGCATGCCCAAAAGGGTCTCGGCCTCCTCGTCGGATATGGTCTTTAACATGAACCTATTAAGAACATACACATGAACAGCAGGCGAGTCCAAAGGGAGGAAAGTCACACTTGGCCATAACGAAGCTCAAAAACACTTCTCAAGCATATCAATCTCAAACTCCATCATAGGCTCCATAATGAATCAGTTACTCACAGAGCATCTGGACGATTTTATGGCACTTAGCCATCTAGCTGTGTAATATATGCCAGTTATCACATGGTAATTGCATGCCAACTCCCAAAATCCGGAACGAATAGAGCCAAAGGCGCGGCGTCAAATCATACAAATCTTAACCTTTAGGAAGTTTCTCAATCAAAAGGCACATCGTGCGCCTTCTCATCCCTCTTAAGATGCCTTTAGAGATGCGCTATGTTGGAAGACATCTTCGGAGGAGCTTTGAGGATATTTCTCATGCGCACTGTAAAGAAAGGACGTACTTACTTGCCATTATGGCTGAAGAAAAAGAATTCACCAGACTTGCTGTTGGTAACGAATTCAATCAAAGAGAACCCTCTTTGACAAAGGCTAGACAAATACTCCTCATCACCAACACAGCTCCGTGCACGGATAAATCTGGCAGCAACAAATGTAAGGACTCGCGAGTTCGCTCTTCCTACTGAAATATCTCAGGAGCTGCCTCTTCAAAGACAAGCTTATTCGGCTTGCTAATATGCGGAGGAGACAGTCGTGTGCCGCTCGGTGGTAAAATATAATTACCTTGACCAAATATACACTTACTCACGCACATAGATTTACAGATACTGCATTTTATAAAGGGAAACAAAGGAAAACACCCTTTTCAAAAGGGGCAGTCGTGCAACACTGACTGAGTATCAAAACCTTATGTGTAAGACACGCGTATTGGTTTATATGTAACCTTAAGCTAGTAACTTTGAACAATGACGCACCAACCATGCCGACTTTATCGACTTTATTTCGTTTTTCAAATTGAGAGATCCAGGGAAATCCTCCCAAATTACATCACAGAAGGTGGCAAGCTGTCAATAATAGATTAATATATTAAAATATTAAATTCTGCAATTCTCAATAGTGTTAAATAATTAGTACTCCACTTGATAGAACCGAATATTAGATTTCCCAAATTAGAAAAGATTATAATTTCTCCTATGGCCAATATAATATAAACATCAAGTAGACTGAACATGTAACTACAGTACTTACGTCGCACTGCAGCCATGATATTCTCAACCTCCATCGTATCTTCCTCGCCCGGCTGAGGCCTCTCCTCCGATCGCTTAGCTATGCTAACTTGCTCCCCGGACCGTACAACAGCTTCAATGCCAACCATCATCGCATACGCCAGCGCGTAATTAGCCGATTCGACGCCGACCGCCTTGGCACCTGCCGACCCAACTTCCACGCGAAATTTCCGCAGATTTGCAACCAGTTATTTTAATTCATTCCTAGATACCATAATAAGCCCTACGGAAGCCCTCCACCCAAACAGGTGAACACTGTTAATACCAATGTAAAGGACTTACCCGTCAAGTGCTTCGGCCGTGTTTTATGTGTCATCGGTGCGTTAGTGATGTTATCACGTACCCCCTCACCGGGAAGATCCGAATCCGATGCTTGAGTTGATTCTGAAGAACACACAATAGAGTTTCTTCACATGGGAAAGTAACGGCGACTCTTCCAGCTTCAAAAGACATTCTGGGGTAGGTGGGCATATTACGCTGTTTAAGCTGGAGCGCGAAATGAATGATAAGTTTCTATCAGTCGATTAAAACACGGAATGAATAACTGATACCATGCGGAGGGTCTTTCCTACCTCCGCTTTCATCAGTCACGAAGTTCCTCCCGCCATCGGCTTCAAATCGCCGCCATAACGGTTCTATCTTACCTGACAATAAACGCGTAAACTATAGCCGATATCTATCGACAGGCAAATGTTATGACTACCGCTACCTGGGATCAATTGCACGTTTATGTCGACAGGAAGTCACAGTAAAGGACCACGCGCCCCAAGAAAGAATACACTCATTGTTCCCGTTTGGTCTGGGAAAATTTTTCATAGAAAATTCTCCATTTTATCTCCTCGTTAGAAAGTTACTAATAAAGCCCTTGCCAGGAATCCATAAGTGTTGCTAGTAGTAACTTTTTAGGTTTAAATTTTCACTTAACATTTTTCAGGTTTACCATTCCCGGCAAATACTGGGTTCAAACGAGCCCCTGAATGCCGGTGCGCCATCAGCTCGATTGCATCCTACTCTCCCCTTACCCCAAGCAGCTGTCATCATCTCCTCTATCGACGCTTCAGCATCTGACGCTCCTATCAGACCAGCGTTGGCCGAAAGGTGGCGAACTTCATGCAACCTAAGAATTGGAAACTATGATCAAATAGATACCTTAACACACCGACAACAACCAAGTTCTAAAACCATCCACGATTGGATTACTCCATCTTACCCAATACCAAGTTGCGAGTAAATAATTATGTGACTAAATTACTTCTCAATACTCACTAGTTGGCTAATAGTTAAGTTACTTGGTGTAACACTTCTAACGAGTTGATCAATTTTTCTTCCAAACCTTAGTTGCGATTAAATAATATGAGTAACAAAAAATATAAGATTGAATTACTTCTCAATAGTTATCTGCAAAAGGCGCCAGTCCAACAACGAAACACCTTACATTTCCTTCCGCACAGACCTCGAGAAGTGTACCTCCAATGGCAGGGACTCGAGGGCGAAGACTTTCTCTGAAATAGGGGCAACGCATGGCATCATCATCCTGACCGACAGTAAGATGCGCAAGCTGCAAGCCTCGCCGGGCCATACGTCATAATGAGTTCAATTGATAGCTCTGGCGTATGGGTCTATGTATAGGGGTGGATGGCTGATGAGCAGTAGGCCTATCGGATAACCCTATCTACAGGCGGCAGACTTTATCCTCAATAGACTAATAACTACTTAACAATAACCATTTCATACCGCACTAAAAACCAACACTGAATTAACCAATTAACAAAGGTTTTCGACAGAAAGGCATAGCCATAACAGATAACAAGTTTCGATGCTTTCCTCACTGGCTTAAGCCGTACCCCCAAGTTGTTTGGCATAATAATCTGTATAGCCATCCATCACCCTTTAACGCTATTCCATAGTATTACAGTAAATTACACAACAGTAAGTCCAATACACTGAACCCTAACACCCTTCCCGTTCGCCCACCTAAGATGTTAACGACGCCAAGAGTCATCGTCACACAACTATCATCCTGCGTGCCCCGCAACCACATAGCAAAGTGACCAACTTCCAGAGCGTCTCGGAACGCATCACTCGGACCCTTGTATCGATCATCGTCGCTACCTATAGCGTCACTTCTGATGGAAAAACCGCAAAATAGCCTACCAGGCGCTGTCGCTCTTGAAGGGTTTCCTCCTGTCGAAGACGTCGACATCAGAAATTTAAAGGCAATCTTCTCAACGAAAGCTCCTCTCCAATTTGACCTCCAACTCAAAGCACCACTGTGAAAATCGGAAGCGACCGGCTCACCAAGAGAGGCCTGCCGGAATTGAAGACTGCTGTCTAAGTGTAACGAATGTTAGTAGTAAGTATGTCAATAATATGGTCAAATTGAAATCGATCAGACGATCGATTTTGAAAATATAATCTCTTCTCAGTGGTAATCTTCATTATTAGCCTCCTTCTCCGCGGCCGCACATATTCGGACAAGTTGACGCCGCGAGACGATCCCACTAATCTGAAGGCAAATAAACGATATAAGCGAAGACTTCTTTGTCGCAAACAGAAGAGGCTCACACGAATAGAAAGGGAAAAAGGACGACCGTTATTGCAAAATTCGACTACTGCTATATATTAATAGTTAAACAACAATCTTATGGAAATACAATATATTAATAGTTTAAACAACAGTCTTATGGAAATACAATATATTAATAGTTAAACAACAGTCTTATGGAAATACAATATATTAAA
>JAAPAO010000262.1:0-25052 GCA_013115145.1 Perkinsus chesapeaki | reverse complement strand
ACACCTTTTATATATACATGTACACCTTTTATATATACATGTACACCTTTTATATATACATGTACACCTTTTATATATACATGTACACCTTTTATGTATACATATACCCCTTTTATGTATACATGTACACCTTTTATATATACATGTACACCTTTTATATATACATGTACACCTTTTATAAATCCTTTCCTGTATAGGTAAGAGTAGCAGCAGCCAATATGTTATCTAGAGTAGCGATGGAGGAGATGTGTTCAGGTAAATGGGGGACTTGGAGTACATGTTAACAATTTGAAGAGGCATATTCGGGAAAATTATTTGTTATGCGAAGGTTCGAAACAATTATATTATCATTGGCAGTGTCTGATACAATCGTTTTGTGCAGCAGCCTGTCCCCTTCGACCAGGCTACTGATTACAGCTAGTCGGATGGGTATCCCTGTGACGGCGGGTTAGGGTGTAGTAAGTTACTATTAGTTACCTGAGCCCTAGTGAAGTTATGAGTACACATGTAACTATTAGGGAATGCTACCAGTGTCAACTTCAGCTTCTTGGTTTCTTAAGCTCCAGAGAATAGTAGATGGAATTTTACACTCGTAACCGTTACTATATAATAAAACGTATCTTTGCCGTATGGTAGCACTGTGTAAAGTGGTAGATGTGAGATGATTGAGGATTAACTGAATATCTGTGGTCTTAGGGATCACTGTGTAGGATCAATTAGCAGGATAGCAAATAAAGAAGATATAATGTTAGATAGCCGTGTTGATGGGGCGTTTGGTCAGATTGTTGCCTATCACCGTTGACTCATCGGATGACGGAGGTAGAGCAGGCTATTGAGGAATCGGAAGATGCATTGCTCGCGGCTGAGCTGATGTCTGGTAAGTGTTTATTCTTTCACTGATATCGGTTACTGCTTGGCGATGATGTTAAATGTTAGGATGGTGGGTCACTAGTATTATTAAACTAAAGTAGCATGTATAATATAAACGTATAATAGCATATACCAATGTGAGAGTATTTTACTATTGTATAGCATAGTTCTTATTCGGCCTTCCCGGCTTCACGTATATACCAGACGTCGCTCACTTTGCTCAACTCACCGCAGCTCACAGCTATACTCTTATGCTGGTTCGACCTGTGGCTGAGATGTCGCGCCACACAGCTCGAAAAATGGCTGTCGAGTTATGTCGGTCAAACTGGGCTAATGGATGATCGAGAACGGAGACTTCATTAACAAAGGGGCTTTACGTAGGGAGAATTTTGCCTCTCCGAGTACCTCATTTCTACATGTTGCGTACTGTATCGTGACATTGCCAATATCCAAGGAACTATGTCGCATGAACCACACATAGTGTATATGTACCAAAGTTCTGCTCATCATCATCATCGACTCTCACTAGAGCTCACGGTGTTAAATTCTAGTTCACTTCAAAGTGAGATATTCGAAGTGACTTATATCCGAACGAACGCGTTGTATTTCTAGAGCACACCTTGATTGTCAGCATAAACGTACGCTGTAATATGCGCGGAAGATTGCATTCTGCCTCTTACTGTTTCACAGTCTAGGCTATATTGTACCTTTTTATCTTAGCATTATGTCATGGGTATCATATGGAGTTATTCGCACCAGAGAGAGGTGGATTAGAGAGAGCCCAGAGGGTTGTTAAGGAGATGCATTATTTGGTACGTGCCAATAGTGCAGAGGGAACTTGACCGATTTCATTATTTCCGCGGAAGTTCCCGTATGCTCTAGGCCACTGTTATCGGGCGTGGTATCCTTCTTTGAGGAACATTGAAAAATGTCCTGCATAATCGCCACAGTGAATATCCACTTTCATGCCGACATATCATATGTCACATATACCATTGGAAATTCATTCTATTTTTTACAAATGTGCATTCCAACACATTTGTGGCTGTTCAGGTGTCCTCAGCCGGCGCTCATCTGGTCGACGGTTTTGTCAATGTTATTGAAACAGTTGCATCTATACAGCCTGTAAGTGAAGAGATGAGCATTAGACCGTCGTCTTGTCGTAAGAAGGTTCCTGCTTTGTATCACTGTCTAGGCCTTGTTTAGATTTTCGTAGGGGAGATTAAAGTAGGCCACGGGCAAAAAGCAAGCCGTTGACTCTTTAAATGTCTGGCTCCCTCCCTATGTATAATTGATAAAATTGCCTGTTCGTCAATAATATAAAATAGTATATTTTATGAAATACATAATACAGGCTTGTATTATTTCTCTATTTCTAAATGTCAATATTATCTAAGCCTCTAGGCAGTTGTAAAATGTTAATTAAACAAGTAGCATTTATTCCATTTCACATGTGGTATTGCTGCTAGGGAACATTGAGCTGCCCAACGTCTCGAAGCCGCTGAATTTGAGCGGCATTTATTCCTCTTAGCTTGCTAGTGCATTTACAATAACACTATAAAGTGGTCTAATTGAGCTTCTAAATCTTTCATGTGTATAGGTGATAGCACGCTGGCGTGAATGGATTGAACCGTTGCTTCCACTTCGGGAACTCGGCCACCAGGAATGGCACCTTAGAGGAAGCTCGAGTGTTTGCTAGGAATTTTTCAGCAATGGCCCTCACTCATTATGTATTATACTTATATATATAATCTTAGTAGGCTTCGCCATATCCTTTGCAAATGGAATTATATCAAGTTGTTGTATTTCGGGTTATTAACAAGCGCATCAAAGTGCTGCTAGTGGTTCTTAAAAAGTAGTGAAGTTGTTGGAGTGTGTTGAATTTAGGCCCCGACCAAGGGAGCTGCAGCGGACTCGTCACCAGAGGCGGGTGATCCGGCCAAGCAGAGATCTGCCCAGAGTGTTGTAGATAAGTGGAGAAGGAGTGTCAGACGTAAGGTTGTCGAGCGTTGAAGCAAATGCGCACTCTTAATTGCTTTGTACCAGTAATTAAGTTCTTAAATATAGATTTTAATAGTAGTGAATAGCCTTATTCTCTATATGGCTTGTATTATAGAAATCATAATCCATCATCGATTTTTTGTCAGTTGTGCAGACGTCAGTAACAACATTGTCGTTCATTGCTTCTGCAATAGTGGAAAAGTAGGTAGAAGAATTTCGCTGCATGTCGCTGAGTGTATTTGTCCAGTGGTCGATCATCGAGCGACAATGCGCCTATGTCGGAGAGTGGGGTGTCATCTTCGTCGTTACCGATGCCCTTCATTTTCTCTGGGCAGGCAGAGGCTTATACGAGTGTATTGGGGGAAGTTATGAGGTCTCTTGCTGAGGTGAATTGACGGTTTGGGAGATGCTCGCTAAAGAATTTCACTGAGAAGATGAATACTTTTTGGCACCATAACAGAGTCGCGCGTGGTCTTTTTTCTAGAGTAGCGTTTACATGGCACCAATAAAAAGCTTCATAATGGTGAGCCTATACATAGTTTTTCATTATTGGTAAATTATACACCGTTGAAAGTAGTTTTGAGCACTTCGATTGTCTTCTACTGTGGAATTACCGGAGCAACAGGGTTATTATCCGAATGGCGGAGAACATGTAATATCATAAAAACCATGATGATAAAGAAACTCGGATAAATTTTGGTAAAGTTTCGCAGCTTCAAACATGTCTTATAGCGAGGCGGCGAGGCTATGCTAACGCTCAGCAGATCGCTCCCCCCCCAGCGACGTGCCGTTTGCTGACGGTGTGGGATCATGGTACAAGCAAACGTACGTCTGGCATCTGAGGTCCTATGGGCACTAAGGACGATCCGAGGTCCCTAGCCCAGCAGAAGGAGGACTCTTGGCAGGGCGGCAATGTCGGCAGCTTCCGCATGGATGTGTCTGGTAAAGCAGAGAACACTAACTTAGTGTTCTCTGCTTTACACTGCTTTACACTAACAGCAGCCTGCTGTTGAGCCTCGCAGTATCCTTGCGGTAGCTGAAAGCTTTAGGCATCCCAATGCCGGAGTTGATTCTGGCCATACAGCACTATGAAGGTTGCCAGCCGCGTTAGAGACTGACCTGAGGATTTTTCATCATAACATGGGGTACGACCTGGACGAAATAAAAAGTACCGTTGATTATGGTACAGCTGTCTATCTCAACGACTCTTCTATCGCGGTATCGAAGTTCCCCATGGCCACAAGGTCGCAATAAAAATCTCGGTTTCGCACGAATACCGCGCTCTCACCACACCTGACGACCTCGGCGCCATTGTGACAATGTCATTGTCGGTGGCATCAGAAGTATAATGCTAGCTGGAGGTAGCCCAGTTCTAGCGTACATGTTCATGGCCTTGCTAACAGCTGATTCCTCTGTACTTCACTGCGGCCTTTGCGTGAGCTCTCTGGCCTCGAGTTCGCTGTGGTTTCTCTTGTACCGGTATGGTACTTTGGGTACCATGTCCTGGCATGGTTTCATTATACCGAAATACTGGTCCTGGAAACTTTCAGGAGAGGCTGGAGAAACTCTTCCTCTCCGATTTATCTCATCACATTGCTAATTATATTTCTTCAGTTAAGTGCATCCCTGATGAGCGCTCTTGACGAGCCTCTGGTGGCTAGAGTCCGTACTAAAATGTAAGTCATATAGCAGGGAGGGATTTCCTCACTGCTTTCATTCAGGCCAGTTTCACTGTTATCGGATTTAGCATCATTATGGTCGTTACACAGCAATGCACTGGAGGGCTGTGAGGAGATAGTTATTGTTGAGAATGCTGTCGATGATAGTGGAGTAAGGATGGAGGAGTGGCGTCTTGGCGCATTTTGTCAAGTCGAAAGTTTTTGTGACCAAAGGGCACACTCTTCAGTGATGTGGCAGCAAGGCCAACCGAATCTTCGCGGCTTTAGGAGATTTTTCTAGCAAACGTCGGCAACCACAGAGCTACGCTTGGATCTCACGTCTGCGAGATTGACTGTACTTTACACGCAAAAAACACTTAGTAAATACCGTTCTGCTTTGTATTTTTATCGACGATCCTGCCACTTGTTTCCTACAAGAAAGAACTTTTACGAAGTGCTTTTTCCAAGAAAGAACAAACAGTCGGCTGCTGCCTTAAATGAATTACTCTTCATGGTGTCGTTAAAGCTCTGCTGCCTACTCAGGTCACATCTCTCTGTGACCACTGCGTGTCTGCCCTAACAGCAGCATTACCATTATTTTCCAAGTTGGATTGGGGAAGAGGATGCTCGTATGGAACGTCTATAGGGGAGCTGCTTCAGGCTTTATATCAGTCCCTCTTATTAGCAAGTAAGATTTCGATATACGTGTTCACAAGGAAGAATTTATCGTTCTGGTTAGGAAATCTTTCGACTTTGATTACATTTGAGAAACTGTTTAGGATGTAGATAATCAATTTTTTTAATAATATTTTAACATACGTCCTAAAATTCATTTATTAATGAACGTTCCATATCAATTAACTGTAGCTAAATTACTAACCAGCCAACTAGTTATTCAATTATAACTTGATCGGGCATGGAACTACTTTTGTGACAGCCACTATTAATGGTTCAATTCGCAGTATAATATTTAGGTGCAAGGGGCTGTGCTGCTACCAATGAGGGGTTGGAGTTGGTGGACAATTCGGTACGGATGACACAATTGGTGTCCCCATTATCGGAAGATATGGTCCAAGCTCAGGTAGGCATAGTGGAATCTCTATAGTGCGTAAATGTGCCAGGTGGTGTGTATAAGTTGGCTTGGTCGCAGTCATCCAGATGCTTGCAGTGTATGTGAGGGTCTTCTGCAGCTTGTCAAGCTCCATTGTGAGGAGAAAGGTAAATTTATAACTGGCTTTGGCTTTGCCATATGTTCTCTAAATAAATAATAAATTTCGCGACAAAATTTATTTAAAGGTGATTGACGTTTCTCTCAACCTGCTGAATTAACATGTTGTAGAGGCAGTACAATGTAAGATTAACAGTGTTAATCTTACGTCGGACTGCCTCCACTCCACAGCTTTCTGCAACAGTCTCTATTTGGGTGGAGCCCATGTTATTTACGAACCTTCTAATATTTAGTACTCCAGTGATCGCCATCTACAGTAAGTCGTTTGAATCTCCAACGGGCCCCATTCATTGAATTATGAGATCTTCCCTTAAAATTTCAAATAAGGTAAACCTTACAGTATAATGTCTCTACCTTGTGGTCATAGTCTGAATATGAGGCCCGTCCGTAGTTCGTTTTTAGATGGCGACCTGCATGTTGTTGTTGTCGCATAATCTGAGATTATGTAGATGTAAGATCGTGAGATTATTAATCTCGGAAAATTCGCACTTGTTCTAAGTTGGGGAATACATTCTATATCTGTTCGCTGTAGACGACCGTCGATTCATCTCGGTAGATTTATGCTCAAATTTAGGTGTTTTATCCAGACGAGTTTTGGTGGCAACTTTCGAGGCTATTTTCGAGGTGTTCGGGGCGGACGATAACCCTGCAGCTGATCAGGTAAGATTTTCATTAAAAATAAATTTTATCAAGGTTATGTTGATCCGATAGGCCCTCCGATCGTGCGTCGGTCCTAACTGGGAATCTCTCTTGGCTGCTGGTGTCCGTCGACTTAAGCGCGAGGCTCGAAGCTGTGATGAGGAGGATGTTGAAGGAGCTGCAGTTAACGGCGAGGCGTTTATAGAGTAAGCTGCTGGTCGAAGTATGCCAATATCAGAGATTCACCTGGCCTTGTACAAAGGCGGGGATGGAAAATTTCTCAGCACATTTCCATTGGCAATAAGTTAGGGAGCTTTAAGGGAAACTCTTTGAAAATTTCCCAATGAAAAAGCTCATCGGAGCAAGAAGAAACATCCTTTGCATCTTTTTAAGAATGTATTTCGACGGTTCTCTGGAGGGTTCTCTGAGCGGAGTTCCCCTCGTGGTTGGCATACAAAGGTGGTATGAGCCGATTCGTAAGCACTTTGTTATTTTGTAGAAGGAGTTCTCTCGAAGCGGTAGATGATAGTTTTTCATCGGCGTATCGACGAAATGCTTGTTAGATACAAGCGAGAGGCATTGAGCCGTTGATTGGCGTCGGATAAGTTTACCAACGTAAATCCTTAAGTTGATTGATCATAAAGAGCTTTGTGTTGTCAATTTGAATGCTCTGCCTTGGCCTACTATACAGGTAGCGCCGTCATGTCGACAAAGGCGTAACGCCAATAGGCGACGGTGCCTTGGCTTCCGCGCTGTTGCAGTTGGTCCCCGTTTACCAGCTAGTTAAGATTGTCTATAACTTTGAGTAGGTTTATTGGTTAGTGGGGCCTCAGATCCAGGCCAATCTGATATGGTTTTAGCCCAGGGAATCATGCTCGCATCTGGAGCTTAATTCATCGGAAGTCTTCCCCATTTGAGGATGAACTGGCTGGTCAAGCTTCGTCTCTTTCCTGGGACTTTTGGAACCGAGCATCGGAAGCCGGGCAGTGGTCGACCAATAAGCTAGGATGCTTTCTCCGTTGTTGGTGAGGTTGTTTGGGAATGTCATCTTCTTCATCGTCACTAAATGGTCGGTGTGGTGGATCCACTGGTCATTTATATGGCACACCAACTGTAGCACATTTACTAAGCAATGAGGACGTCCATAGATTGCACGCCCGAATAGGAGAGTTAACGATGGAAAATGAAGCCTTAAGGAGGCACGTCGAAGGCTGCCACTGTGGTGGTGGAGGAGAGGTGAGGGTGGCGAGCACTGTGGTGTGATCAAGTTTTGGATTCTTTCTGAGGTAGCCCTGAACTGTGATCTTTGCTCGGAAGCATGTTTACCTATTGAACTACTGATGCTGTTGTGTAGCTGTTAGCAGTGCACATGTTGGTGAAAGCCGTCCTAAGCAAAATTGAAGACAAGGACCAATTTGTATTTAGGTCCCTGGTAGACTGGACAGAGACATGAGTCTTTCAACGGTTTCATCGGCCCAGCTTATTCTGGCGCTCGCTGAGAGTGTCCGGAGTGGCGTTCCTCCCCTTGTCGAAGCTGGAGAGACAGGGGAAGCGATAGCTGTATTGTGGGGCGCTGTGAAGGAGAAGATACGACAGGCTCATGAGCTTGGGTAAATCTTGGGGGAGAACTGTCTTCATCACTTCTGTGCCACGGAAGGCTATATTATATCGCATACAGCGCTTGCAAGATTCCAGATGGAGTTTGCTTTGAAGACCTGTGAGTTGAGTGGAATGATTGGAATGATTGGTTCTCTAGTTCGGTGCACTTGCTATGCACTGATGGAGATTATTAACGATTTTCATTTATAAGGAAATACGATGTATCAAATTTACACCTCTACGTATGCTCCACAGCATACTGTACCAATGTGTCATTATCAAGCTCGATTATTGATGGGTATAATGTTTGTGATGTGGGAACTATAGGTATCGGTCAGTACGCACGATGCCGATGATGGCACTTTCACCCTTGCCGGCAGCGATAGCGGACAGGAGGTCAGCGCACAGACCTCTGAGCACTGTCATGGAGCGAGACGAGGAGGAGCGTCAGGCTGAGCTTCGAGACGATCTTAGTGAGGACATAGTCAGACTGAAGGACATAAGAGAAGGGTGACGTGCTTCGCTCCGCTGTTAGTGATATTTTTTGAAGGTTGGGAAATATATTGGGCAGCGGCAAGGGTGCGGAGGAGTCGCCATCTGTAAAGGGTAGAAAGCAAAGCAGGCGATCATATCCGTGTAATCACCCTCCACCTCCAGCAACACCAGCGACCAGGAAACGGTGAGATTTTGCGACGGACTGCTGTACGAGAGGCTGCTCTGTTAGGGCGCCAAAAGGTCGACCGAGCCCTTCCCCTATAAAAGGGTATCCTCCGCACTGTAAAGAATCTAAGCAGTCCTTTCAAGCCGATCATATCTCTTCATGCATATCGCCTTTCTGGTCGCCGTTTCGAGGGAGCGGGCGGAAAAGTCGGGCGACAGGCGACACTTCACTGTTTGATATATCTGAGTCTACTCACTTTGTGTTTCGGGACAGCACGCTCTGCTCTGAACGGGGGGGCAGCACGAGTAGCAGCAAGCAGTGTCGGGAGGTCCTCAGGGAAGATGCCGCGGCGACGATTACTGCGCTGGAATCAGCGTTTGGGAAGGTTAAAGAAACTGCAGAGAATGATGGTGCCCACGAAGGAAATGTCAGTCCCGAATATATAATGACTCGTCGACGGTTCAGCACATAGGAAATAGATGCCTCATTTTTAGCTGCTTTGCGTTGTGCTCATTTTCGAGATTTCAAATGGTTTTCGGAATGGAGTGCCCTTTGGAAATTGCAACGATTGAGCTTCCGGGCTTATGGGATATGCGAAATAACTTGATCCGTGATCCATAGATCAAGGGGCTGAGAAATCCTCAAGGGCTTGATCCGTGATCCATTTTGCCTTGGCAGATCATCCTCTGATCCAGTTCAACCATCGGATCAAAATCCTGATCCATCTCAAGGATCCCTCAGCGGATCAGTGGCACTTTACGTGCTAATCCACGGTGATTCTGTAATATTGGACCAGAATACCATCCATTTGCCCATAAAGTCCGCTCGAAAAAATAACTCTCTATTCGTCTGGTGCAATACTTAGTTGTCACTAAGTTGGTGATATGTATCAAATTTCGTGGAAATTGTCCTATGGCGACGTTTCTAGCCCGCATAGTCTTTAGTGAAGGTTTAGCCTAAGCCGCTTAGGTAGTATTAGGCTAATACTATTAGCTGCATGATAGAAGCTACTAAGTAGACTACAATTAGCATTTACAATGAGTGATTAAATGATGGTGATAATAATGTTTAGTAATAAACCTTCACTAATGACGAAATTACCACTGGACTCCGATGAGTCATCGGCGATGAGGGTGATAAATGAATTGAGAGCCTCAATTTGAGAGACAAGTTGTGCCACACAACTACACAATCAGTTTATAGTACTAGCTGCACTACAGCTGCTGTAGCAGAAGGCTACCATTAGGGACTACTAGGGAGCGACTCGGCATCGCTCCGACAGAGTGATCCATGCAATTTGTGCGGTGACAATGATCCATCAGTTATATGTCATTGATCCACGGTCTACGATCCTGACTCCAAACTGACAGGATTGTGGGTTTCATGATCCACAAATCATCCGAATGATCTATGATCCTGCTACGTGATCCCCAACCTATTGATCTGAGCTAAAAGATCTGGTTCCGCCAGAAAATCATTGCGTTGATCTTTTTTCGTGATCTTTTTCTCAGGATCACGCATGGATCAGGATCCGCATACCGGCCCAGAACACCACTTTCCTCTTATAATCCAGTGTGCGCCACCATTCCAAGGAAGGTACTCCAACTACCCCAGAGATACACAAATCTCTGTTTCGTGATCGAAACCAATTGTGAAGAGACGCCATGATGGCCAAAGTGCGAAGTGCTGAAGCAACGGGAAGGATACTCACAGGGAAGGATACATAGACATGCTGGACGACGACATGACGTTATTCTGGCGGAAAAGATATAGGTTCACCATCATGCTTGATTCGAAGCGAATACCACCTCCATTGTGATACGAAGGTCTTGGGGATGCATAACGACTAATGAGATGAACTTGCTCTCTGCAGTGGAACCTTCCGCCAGCCTCATATTTTTGAAGTTGCGGAGGATCCTAGATAAATATATCAGCAGCTCCTTCATGGCCAAGTGCCTTCCGGGGCAAGCTCTAGGTCCGCAACCGAACCCAGTGAACTCACGGCTTTTCTCAAGATCAACCGTTTTACCATCTTCTGATAGCCAACGTTCTGGACTAAAGTGGGCGAGCACATGAGCAGTTGAAGCTTCTCATTAGCTTACCGGAATTCACCTCCATTTTCATAAGAATCTTCTTGAAGTTTCTTGAACATGATTATGATACGCGTTCCAGCACGAATAGATCTGCCATCGATCTCGCAGTCACGGAGTGCAGCCACTGGTAGCACCGGTCCAAGTGTGTTGAGCTGAGAACGAGCTGATGTCAAAGCAATAGACACCCCCTCTACTCTCAGACTCTCGAGTATACAAGCGCGTAAATAGATCAGTTTATCAAGCTCCACTGTAGTTTCTGGATCTCTATCTAAAGAGAGTGCCTCAGCCCGAGCTCGATCTTGTACGCCAGGATTGAGGCACATGTACTTGAGTAGGGTGCCCAAGCTACCGGCAACAGTGTCGCTTCCAGCTCCCAGGAACCTGACATTTTTGTGATAGCTCCGTCTATAGCGTTTCAGACGGCAAAACGCGGTTGCCTGATTCGGGTCCCAAGTCCCTGGTTGGAGACCCTACTCCAGAGATATTATTCCCAATTAAGCAAGTACCTATTACATATGTAAAGTGCTCATTAACTCCTCCATATCATATTCTTTGCCAGCGTGCTCCAAGATACTAGGCAATTGGGTTCTGGAATTCTGGGATTGCTTCGAGAGGTTATTTTCGATAATGCTCTGCCATGAAGCTTTCAGTCCATGCTGACCTTCCCAGTCCGCGAAAAGCTGATGGAGAAAGAACGCTTCTAGTAGTACCGTACCATACTGCATTGCAGTCGAAGCGAGCTGTCTCCGTGAGCTCAGCTTACCCTTCGAAGCTTTGGGTGGAACTTAGCAAGTACTGGGAATTGCGAAATGATAACAGCTATTGGACTGATACCAAGTTCCAGCTCCCGCCGAATAAACGAGAGAGCTCGCCTTTAGAAGTCATCGGTGAACAAAAGGTCTGAAGTTGGATACGCGACTTACAGTGGTGAAATGATTATCGCAACTCTCCGCGATATCCCGGTACCTTTCGATTGCCCGGGATCGGCTTCTCCAACGTAAAAGGCAGATGCGATCTTTGATGCGGCGTGCAGAAGGTATTCCTCTGGTGCCCAGCGGCTAACAACACCGTTTGAGTTGCTCAGAGAGCGTATGTGTTGTACCTAAAAATGTCGAATAATGACAGGAATGCCACTCAACTTGGCTTACTAGTTTATCAGCGACAGAGCAAATCATGGGGAGCAGGATATCCACATTGCTGTCGATGAGCGGGCGGGAGACTATCTTTCTGTGAACTCTCCAAGCATCGCCCTCCGCAAAGACAACGTTGACTTGCCCCAGAAGGTTGGGAACTTGTACTCGGCTATAAGCCTTAGGCCTTTTCTTAGTAATCTCACGAAAGATCTTCATATCAGACACCAGGACCACGGTGGTACCAAAGAGCCTGACAAGCGTGAGATGTATGTCAGCGCCGAGAGGGTCAGGATCTTTAGTTGTTTGCCTCACCTGAATGAGCAAATCTTCCCATAATAATTGGCAATATTTGTTAACCACTCGACCTGCTTTTCGGGGCTCAGGAATGGTAGACGAAGGACAGAGATAACCTGCATCAGCGCGAACTTCGTATATCTGGTTGATCCTGCCGAAGTAGGTACTCTACATTGGGGCCCGGGAATGGAGTCCTCGTGTAGTTGTGTATAAGCTTTAAACAAACACCAAAGGCCGCTGCGGCTCCGGCTATCTTCAAGGCAGTGCTGTTCTTCAGAAATGCGGCAGTCAACTTCGAGAGCCCAGAATTCAAGGCCGTGTAATCCAGACTCATATCCATAGAACTACCACAACCACAAGGATAGCCTACTACTGCAGAAGAGAGCAGAGCGTTCAAAGTAGGCGGTACGCAATAGATGAGTGCGCCAGAACTCAACGCCGGAGATTCTGATAATGGTGGCCTCAGCGGAGAGGGACTAGCCTCGGGTATAACAAGGCGTAACGATCGGACTGAAGACTTCAGTCTGAGACTGGCGCTTTCTCCACTTCAGTCTGTGTTTTCAGTCACTTCAGGTGGAAAAAGCGTCACCCCACCAGGCGGGGAAACCCATTTCATTTGAAGTTTTTTCCAACGTTGATCAGTACAGTACAGCGACTACATCGTAACGACTACGGTTCCGGCGTAACGCTCATGACTTTATATCACTGATCCTGTGGCAGGAGTAACTTCGCCGGGCGAAGCTGAAATGTGCACGGCGTGCACTGCACGTGGCGCAGATTGTGCGCGCCACAATATAGCATCGATGCATAACCTTACTCATTGTTGAGCCGTTATTAGAGTCGTAACTGCTTGTTTTCAAACGCTCATGGCTAGCTCCTGGTGAATTACCATCGCTTATGTCGTCATTGCGACGTGTCATCCATTATATCGCGGTTACCCGGCTGGTGTTCTCGCACTGCACGTCGACGTCCATCAGTGGAGCACGCCCCTTCAGTAAGCGCCTAGTCATTTAAGCGTGAGGCCTCTCCCAAAGCTTGTCCTGTATAGCCGAGTGCTGCATGCTTCATCAGCCTCGGCTACCAGCTCGGAATTCTCTTAGCACACAACAAAGGGGAGACAAATGGACGCGGAAGATGGCATAGAAATAGGAAAAGAATTGTGCGCCAGGGAGATCACACAAGTGCCTTTAACAGCACGATTTCATTGTCACAGCGCACGGTTTGTTAACCGGTTGGGTTCCCCGCTGCTCCTGATAAGATTGACGCCCTCATCCCGCGTCAGTGCTTGCGGTGCGGTCAGGGGCCGATTAAAGTGAACATCGCTTCCGGGTTCCAATTCCACGTCGGAAAATCCGGGTTCCAATTCCATCGGTTGGGTATCCAACCCCCGTCTATTGAAGTGGAACCGCTTGGAAAGGGGACCTTTCCAGGCTATCTGCCCGAGCTGAGTTTCCGGGCGATGTTTACTGTGTTAAAGTGATTGCACGGAATTATGTCCTTGGATTGGAAACAGTGCCGAACTTGGAAAACTCGACCTCCGCAATGCGCAACCGAAACACGTACTTTTCCACAAGCCACATGAGTCCCATCAACACAGCCCCAGACGTTAACCATTCCGGCCACAGCCCGGAAGCCCTCAATGGACTCTCGAAGTACGTCGCCTCCCGGTATGGTGATATACGCAGGGCATAAAACTTTTACCGTTGCTATCTGTTCGCACAGCGAGGCGGCAGTGCGACCCTCAGAGCCTGCTCAGAGTGACGACGGAGTTATACATCTTCAAAATGAGGATTCTAAGAAGACGGCGACGGAATTTCCCGCGAGCTCTTGCGAGAGCCAACTGAGTAGGAAGAAGCTTTTATTGACTCCCTTATCGCCTTGTGTTCGTCTATATGAACCAGGAACAAGCAAGAGCACCCCGGTTAAACCCTTCCTTAACGTCTCTCTTCTTTCGATAGTTTACTCGTACAGCACGAGTCGTCCTGGTGTAGTTTGTTTTTGTTGATGTAGATGTCCACCGACCCAGTCATTCTAAGTGCACTTGCTTCTCGCATAGTTGATCCAAAAAACGATGAATCACTACGGTACTTTGAAGTTGTTACGACTAAAAGAGGCGGTAAACCTAAGCTGTGTTACATCTGTATTGGGCGAAGCTGCCTTTACATGGTAAAGATGAATATGAAAGGAACTATTAACGGTGGCACAATAGACTATGAGTGGATTGACAAGGTCACACGAAAATTGGAAATTACTACTCCTAACGCATCGTCCTATGACAGGTTGTGGTGGACCCAGCTAACAACTCGGCATTACTATTAATCCTCGGGAGCCATCAAGATGGAGGTTGGCAAGATGACCAGGTATATTCCACGGTTTTGGTCTGGTGCCTCCTTCAGCCCGTAATTCCTGGCTTTTGTCTTGGGCATATGGAACTGCACTTGTATAGGTCTCTAGAAGGTCTGCTTTCGATCGCCCCTAGTCAGGTCTATGTCGCTCTTACTAACTTAATGAGGCATGCTACTACTTGCCTGTTTCGTACTAACTTGAGCTACAGAAGTTGCCGCTCATTTCCTGCTCGCCTGGAGCTACGGCCTCTTCGTTCTTTTTCCTTCATTCCAGCGTGGATGAAGTTCAACATTTCCGTACTTTACTCCGATATGTCTTAAAAGTACTAGCTTAGGTCCCGATAGCATCCGATGGTCGACATTCCCTTTTAAGCCACCTCATCATTGCCTGGCAAACCCATTACATGTGTAAATCAGACAAACTAAGATACCTTCCAGTAGTGGAATTTTCCCTTGGTGCAGCGGCAGGTGCTTCAGAGGTAACTTCGCTCAGGATTCCCTATGTAACTCTTCCTATCTTCATTAGACCACACTTCCCTTTGTCCCAGTCCAGCCGTTCCGTGGGTGTGTTAAGAAACAGGTCGAAGGATATTACGTATTCATGCGAGAGGATTACCAAGCAGAATCATGGAAATGTCGGCAAATTAAGCCGACAGATCGAGAGTTCCGTTTCATAGACGATAAAGGCATCGAGGTAGATGGCAGCTAGGTCAGCTGAGTTATGATTGCTCGCTGTGTGCAGTGTATTATTGAAATCGGCGACGGCAAGTTTGTTTCTGAGGAGGGAGAAGTGGACCTCAGGTAGGTTCCATACTTTGTGAGCTAGCAGCGATTCTCATGCTGAAGGACAATGATCTTAGGCAATAGAGAATGTGAGACGTTTACTGTAGTTTTCCTCCCAGTAAAATGCTGAGAAACAAGCTCCGAGATACTTCACAAATGGCCTACAGTTATTGGACGCTGATTAGGTTTCTAGCGACTGAACACAAACTTGTCATCGTAGAGAATGATAAAGAGGATGAATGGTTCAGCATTCTTCGGTAAGGACTATCTACGCTATAGAGTTGGTTATCCTGTATGGTAGAGAAGGGCCGTACATGAAGCGCATGAACCTGTGTGACGATCTTGCTGCCTGGCAGGGTTGGGAATTCATTCTTAAAACGATGTCGGTGGCATCGGCATGTGTGTTGCTCCGAAGGTAGGCACTGTGAGTGGTTCCCCATCGCTCCCTCTTTATAGGAAGTACATACCACCGTTGATGGATACGTATCAAGATATCACTATAACGGTTAACTGCCCGATGAAGATCATGGGGAAGGGACGGTGAGATACGATATCGTGCGGGCTGCCCTTGGATGTCTCTTGTGTAGTTTCACAGACGAGGATCTCATAATGGAGTGTCGGTTGGTGGCAGATTCGGTCACTACTTTGAATGAGAAGTCTACGGTGTAAGTTGAAGCCTCTGTACTGTATGATGGAATTCTAACTGCTTTGTTGGACGTTTATTGTTATGTCGATATGGGGGCGCGTACTGCTGCACTTCCGAACGGAGAAGACCGTCAAGTTGTAAAGCCAACGCTGACGAACGTCGTTGCTGCACAACTTGTCTGAACACAACTCTAGTTGCATAAGGAAACGATTCGGTACTCTTTACGTTGATGAATCCCAAGGCGGCGGCGTATAACATCAAGACTGAGCCCCCCCCTCAGTCTGAGGGAGCGTGTCTGGAATCCGCTACAGTCATATGGCAGAGTCACCCTTTGCGATCGCCTGATATAAATACGCTCCTTTAAGAAGGATCCCCCTTGTTCATAGGAAATCATGAAACTACCTTCACTGTATTTATGTGCATACCGGCTTAGCGATGAGATTGCTGCTACACCGTCCAGGTACGTGGACATGCTCCAGGCGAAGGTAGACGCGTTAATGTTGAACGCGAAAGCTTATAGATGGCTCGATGCACGATTGGACATACGTCCTCATTCTATTGTAAGATTCTCACCTATTGTATTACCTGAGGCACCTTTGTGAGGTACACGCCAAGAAAACAGTCGCTACTACTATCGTACTCCTTCAAAAAGAGGGTCTGTTACATGATAAAAAGGCAGGTTTGATTAGCGAGTTTTCTGGCTGCTCATCCCAGTTGGCATTCTAGGATTTGCTGTCTTCCATCGGTGAGCATGCTTCAACGAGAAGTAGTCTGTGTGAAATGATTGAGGAACTAAAGTGGGCTGTTGTAGAGGTCAGACATAACGCTGTACATCACATTGTTATCTTGGTCGTAGGGAGTTGGCGGCCTCCTCGGTGGTGGAAATAATGAAAGCGAAGCTGTTCGGAATGCGTGGTACGTATTCCTTGAGTTCTCACGATGCCAAACAGTGTATCAAGAGCAGTGGTTGTCCTCTGCTCTATTTAGCAGCTCCCTATAGCTAGAAGCATTGCCTTGTCTTATACTTGGGGTCATCGCCAGCGCTTTATAGGTACAGTAGGGCAGCCTCATATCTGGCCCACTGCGTCAACGGCGGCCTTCTTGGCAGCAGACTTACCTTAAAAACTATACTATCAGTATTTCCAGAAATAAGCTCCACATTAGGGAAAGAATCCATCCGAAGTGAGCGCGAATACCTTTGCCGTTTACCTTGTATTTTTCATAAGGCCTCCTATGCTTCCTTCTCCATGTCCGTCACTGTGATTTCGACGTTTCGTACCAACCAGATGACATCAGACTGGTTGCTGGTAAAACTAACAAGTTCCACGATTGCACTTATAACTCTGAAGTGATGGAGGTGAGCAACGCACCCCACTCGTTCGTTGGCGTAGTAGTGATCAGGCGCTCGTTGAGACCGGCATGCTGACAAGCCTACTAAAGGTTGAAGATGGTCCTCCTTCTGAGCCCGGGGAGGCAGTGAAGCTTATTTTCGCCAATCTGCTCGGGCATCCTAGTTCGTCGCTGACCTTGAAGATATGCGTGTGCGAGTAGGCATTAAGCTCCACTATTTAAATCTTGGAAGTTTGGGGCAGGAAAATAGCTGCGATGAAACGTACAGCTGAGGCAAGCGCCGCGAGTTCAGGCTCAACTACACCAAGTTCTGCGTGTAGGCAAGATGCCACGGTAACCGAACCTTCTGAGGTGAGTTACTTGAAGCTCTCTGAGGGACAACAAGTTGTGTCAAGATTCTCGCTGGTGCGCTGTTACGTGCTCTACGAAAAGAGAAGGCGTTAGTGTTGAGAACAGAGATCACAAAAGCTACAACCTCTATGGTGTTATCATGTACCGGTGTTAAAGAGTCATTGGAAGGATCCGGTCTTCTCGAAACGACTACGATAAATCTATCGATCAAGGTAAGCTTCATACAGTCGAGCTATGTCTTTCGAGGTCCTAATACTCATTGAAGATTCTTTCTCCTACGAGAGGGTGATATGCCAGTGCATCTCACTTTTGACAAAACTTCTCCGAAGCTCTCGCTAGGGTGGCGTACATCTAGCGGCATAGTCCCGCCACTGGCGCGATGGCGAGTCACCGTAAAGTGTTTAATATATTATGTATACCCTGTATGTGTATTCTTCCTGTATATAAAGTGTATGGTAGAATTTGTAAGGGATTTTTTTATCCACGCAAATGACTTCATTTAGTTCAGCGAGGCCACTGTAACGGCTGATTGTAGTGATTAGGACGACTTGTTGATACTGGCGAGTTTGAAGATGTTATGTTGCTTGAATGCCGATACCGGCCCCATGAAGGCACAGCATGGGGCCGGCATGTTCACTAGTGCCGCCCGAGCCGCAGCACAAATCATCAAAACCAACTGTGATACCAAGTACATTAGTCCAGTCTTAGCCACGGTGTCACCGTCTATGCTTCAGGAGCAAGGCAACCGTTGTTGCGCATGCGTGCAAGTTTCTTGGCGACATCTGCCGTGACAAGGAAGCGCGCAAACATTGCCTAACAGAGTCAGTAGTCCCTTCACTGTGTTAGGCGAACCTCCGGCTGTCAGATTCCCTACTACAGTCGATTGTATCCTGAGAGCCTTTGGCAGTGCCCCTGCGCGTAGCGGTAACCAAGCCTTGTGCCTCTGCGCAATCCATAGCCTATGCTGGGAGCTAAGCGAAGAGGAAACCGTTGCCGTTCGTGACGCCGTGACGGGCGTGCTCGTCAGAGATCTTGGAGAACTCTTCATTCGCCTAAGTGAGCCATCTGCATATCATTGCCTCTCCCGTCTGAAATGAAGGATCGCATAGTGGTGCCGACCTACTGTTCTACCTTGGAATCACTGTTGGTTTTTGTCTTAGCTCATCATATCGACTTCTATTGTTATGTTCGTGGCCTCTTGCATATACCCGTTATCCTTTATCGGTCGCAATAGCCCTCAGTACCACTGCTACTGCTGTCATGCTCAGTTCCTAGTGCAGAAGGTTCCGGCCTTGATGCTGGTCTTGTCGAGTACATCGAGTCTGCTTTGCTGGTATTTGACTTGCTCACCCGTGATGGTATGCAAAACAACTGCCTATTCCTCAAGGAGAAAGGGCTACCGCATGTCCTTGTACGCGGGGAATGGCTCATGGCTTATTGCTACCATAATCTTTGCCACCCTGCAAAGCCTAGTTTGTACGTGTTATTGAGCCGCATGAAAAAATACTACCGATGCTATCTAGTTATAAGTTATAACTTATAACTACTACTAGCGCGAGTGTCAATATGGTACGAAGTGTTCGTCCCTAGCTATTTCCTTATAGTATGAGGCTCATGCCGATACTATCGCTGAGATCTTCATATGGTGTTGCACTTTTGTCAGTCCTCTATGAGATCAAAGTTGCCGAAAGAATTACCAAATCTTGAAATGAAAGCATCTGCTCTTGAAGAGAGGATTCGAGAAGGATCCTGCCTGGGAAGTGGTCTGTCTGCGGAGCCCATGGTGGTCGAAGGCGGGTAATTAAGCTTCCACTTGCTGCACCACATGTTGTGTTGAGTACCAATCAAGCTGGTAGTGTCATAGTAGAGATTGCATGTTACGGCTTAATTTACAAATATAGCAAAATCATATGAAAGGAATCGAAGCGATTGAAATGCGAGGCATGGCGAGTTACTAGCGCATGAGCTCCAGATGAGAGTCTGCATTCAGCTGTTGAAACTATAGATTGAACTCAACAGTAACCATTTGCTAAGAGAACTCCCTGTTGTACAATATAACCCACTGTGGGTTACTCACACAATTCCTGTCTATCGCACAATTGTCGTACCACGCTATTACTAGCTTTATTTACTCGTGATATCCTACTCGTCACTCACTCTGTTTACTGCTCTATCCGCCTTCGGATATATCTTCTAAGTAGAACTGGCTAAGTAGAGTCTACTTCAGCAGTCCGCTTTTCGCTGGCCGCTATGCTAGGCTCCGCAGCCCAATATGCTTCACTATTGCGCGCTACGGTGTCAGCAGTAGATGGATTCAATCCCAACAAACAGACCGTTGATGGTTACCTTGACGATTACTGTGATGAGATTAAACAAGCAAAGAGCGAAGTGAGTGCACGTAACTCGTGGGCATCCAACCGATTGAAGCTTCTTCATACACTAGTTTAAGAGACTGAAGCCCTTCGTAGACTTTTTGGTACTTGTTGAGACCTAAGCCGTCACTTAGCACCGTGCGACAATAGCTATCCAGCGGTACTTTCAGATAGACAAGAAGTTCATTCGTCAGTGTGTCTACGGCTGTATGAGATACAAGAAGTTCCTTAAAGTGAACGAGCTGAATGAGTTCATTTTACGAGCCTCGATTTCTAGGTGTTCGTGACAGCCTTTCTGGAGTTCCGCCCAGCTGTGACACAACGGAGCGACCAGACTCTCTATACTGTGAGAACCACTCCCCGGTACCTAAGGATCAATTCCTCTGGCAGATTCTGGCTTATCTTATCTTTCTGAGGCTCGAAGAGCTCACAGTTCCCGAACTCAGCAGGTTGGTACCAGTTCACGCGCCGGGCTGAGAATCTAGTTCTCAGCAGTAGTTTCTCAAGTTGACGCTTATCAACTATCCATGCTACCCGTCCTATCCACTTATTCATTTACATTCTTCTGCCACCACTGATAGCTACCATCCGAACTATTCTAAAGCTATTGAGACCTACGGCCCAAGCTCGAGAGCGTAGGCTCATTCACTCTTAGAGCCTCTAAGTTAGAGGATACATGATGTATCATACATCTCGTTGTACAGTACCATTAATCGATACAATCATCGTAGTATTATCAATAACGGCGCTTGCTGTTAATTAATTGCAAAGTATTTTACTAGGTGCATTTTAAACGTTTTGTGACGCATCCTATTTCGCATTAGTGGGCTACGTTTTATCCAGGTTTATGGATGGTTGCTCTCCGCCGACGATGCTAGCGTTGCTAGAATTCGCCTTTGACCGCTCTGCCATCGAGGCGTGGGTGTACACCGAATGGGCCAAGATATACGACGATAGGTCTCAACACCCCGATTGTTTCCTAGAAGGCTATGTGTGTACAGATTCATAGAAGAGACGATTCTGAGGCCTATTGAAAAGCTCCAACACGGTGAGGCATCTTCCGGTTTGTTGTGCCGCGTGAGCAGACTGATGTGAATTCAGAATGCGACATGCTTTTGAACAGTGTATCACGCAAGGCTACTGGTAACGATGCAAAAGTGGATGAGACGCTTCCACCTATCGAGCCAAAAATGAAGTATGTCCGCTTGGGCGAGAAGGGATCGTTCATAGCAAAGGGATGTTTCGGAGGTACACAGTGCCCTCCCCTTTCAAGTTGACAGAGCCCAAACCACGGAAGCTTCCTGAACCGCAGGAAACGACAAAACCGGTGGGTGTCATGACGGACCGTCGTTTGTCATACTTTTGCACGTTTTTGTGTAGTGAGGCGTTTCCCTCGCAGGTGACGAGCAAGCCTGTTCCTAAGTTCTTGGAAACGAATTCATTAGACAAAGTGAAAGTAGGTTGTGCTTGAGATTCCTTACCTATGAACCTTTACCTGGGAGAGCGAAATCGCGTGTGGTTGCGTACATAATACCAGGAGCGGGGATCGAACCCGCGACCTTCTGCGTGTAAGGCAGACGTCATAACCGCTAGACTATCCCGGCTTGCTACTGAAATCATGTTGGCCTTCGACACCGCGAGCATTAACTGAAGTTGCCTCTAACTCGAGTTGTGGAATGCCCATGCTAGATGTCTTAATGCTAATGCTATTAATGTTATTATGCGAATAAAACGTTGGGTAACATTGATAGGAGAGAGATGAGGCACGCATGTTGGAGACCAAAGAGAAAACGCTATCCAAGTATAATGACGATCTGGTTCCGACCCTATCTACAGCCAACCGTGCTGCAGACATCGAAAGCCTACGGAAAGTACGACGTAACTCCTCCCGGCCCACTATCATACAGTCAAGCTGTATAGGAACTTAATGAGCGACAGCTTTCTGAATGTACATTCCATCCTAGCCCGGCGAAACCCGTTCCGAAGACGCTTCCAGAATCCGAAGTTAAAGCAACAGCGGCAAGCTTGTTGAGGTAGACTGACGTCGTACTTCTCCTTTATGGCTCCAGGCATCCGGTGTGGTTTGGTCAAAGGCAATTTCAGATCTCCAAACCGTTTGGAGATCTGAAATCGGTCGCATCTGAAGTACTTGTACTCCTTCTGCCTTAGAGAATACTCCCTATTGACTAGGAAGCAGGAAACCGAGCACGACATTTTGAAGAAGTACCTCACGGAGCTGAGAGACGGTTCAGAATTCCATGAGTAGCGCCGCAATAGGCAATTCACACCTCGCATAACCATCGTCATGGTCCTAGGTGGCAGAACAAGATGTACGCCCAAGACGAATTGGACGAGAAGCTCCGAGTCGAGCGTCGCAAGGTTGGTAGCTCGGTGTAATCGGTGATGCGTTGAGGCATAAGCTGCTCAGCTAGAGATGCATTTGGCTCGAGAGCAAGCAGCCGAAGCCTCTAGCGACCTGCATAGGAAGAACAATATGCTGGCCAATATACAAAAGGAAACAGTTCGGGTGAAGCTCGAAGAAGCCGAGAGAGAGATTGAAGAGGTGCCCCGCCCTTTATCGCATTCAAAATACTGAGTCATACTATTGAAATCAACCATCATACGCTCAGGCTCTGGAGCAGAAACGTGACCTTGTTACTATCGTGCAGTCGGAGGTGATGAAGGTTTCTGGACGATATTCTGAGTCTGGGTATTATTAGCGCGAGAATCCACGCGTTGCCGAGAGGAAAGTTGCGGAGTTAAAAGCTGCGGAAGCTGAAAGGCTTAGAGAAGAAAAAGCGAAAGAGTTCGAGAGAAAAAAGTTGTAAGCTACCTACCACATCTATCGTTTGGTCGGCGACAGCGCTGCATTCTAGCTTGCGAGAAGCGACTGCCTTGTTGCTTTTAGAGAAGACGAATATGAGATGGAAAGGAGAAAGGACATGATAATGCAGATAAGAGCCTTGGAGAGAGTTAGCGTTGTAGGAACTAGCTCTCAAATGGTCAGCAGTTTGACTGAACAGGTGAAAACGAGTGCCTATGATCCGTCGGAGGTACCTCACCATGGCTTACTAGAAGAGATGTCCCTCTCTGAGCTGAAAGAACGGTTAAAGCTGGCGAGGGAGGCCGATGAGGCAGAACGCGTTAACAGGTAGGAGCTGCTTAAGAGTATGAGGCTACTGCATGGGACACCGCTATACAGGAGGGCCCATAATCTTGAACAAAAGCGAATCCAGCAAGAATCTCTCCTAGCAAAAGCTGAGCAATTATCCGCAGTCAGACAGCAGGCCCGCATTGAAGCCGATGAGCGGCACCGGCGGGAGGCGCAGGCCAAAGCGGACGTAGTCTCTATAGCGTGTTTGGAAGCAGCCTTCAATTTACCGACATTAGGAAGCTGAGCTAGAAAGAGAAATACACGAGAAAGCGGTTCTTGAAGTTACAGAAAAGATTGCCGAAAAAAAGCGTCAACGGTTAGCTGAGGAGCGACGACTGCAGGAAGTAGCTACGTACAGTGAAGTCACTGTTCTCTATTTTACGGGTGGATGATTCGCTTCTCAGGAGTTGATGGAGATCACTAGAAAGAGAGCAGCTCTGGCGGAGTCTTCTAAGAAAATTGCGACCATGCGGCAGAAAGAACTCCATAAGGGGCGGAGGAGGTGTGAAAGAACTTCCCGTTTTCGGTTCTTCCTACTCTGGACAATTTCCACCGATTGGTCAATGACCTTTCAGGGAAGCTTATCATCGTCAGAAGGTTCTACTTGATGATAAGTCCAGACAACTTAAGGTGAGATTTTGGCGATCCATCAATGCGGCATGTCTCATTGACCGCAGCATACTGGCGCCATACGATCGTATTCGTGCTCGGTTTATGGGACGAAAGGGACGACGTGGGTTGACTGATTACTTTGCAGGTATTATCGCAGGAGAAGGCAATAAGAGAAATGAATGTTGCCCAAGCCAAGTCTGAGACTGAGGATATGAGGACGAGGTATTTGTGGTGAGCTCATGTCCCTGTCGTTGAAGCTCCGAACTCTTGAACGACAAAACCGAGCTTCCAATCCAGAAAAATGAATGTACTTGAATACGCTGCATTGAAGGTACGACGCAGCCATGGCGAAAGCCAAAGTCGAAGATGACTACCGTCGTATGGTGAGGAGGACGGCTGTTAACAGCGCCCATACGTTACAGCGGGCTCAAGAGGATCTCCTTTCGAAGAGACAAGCAGAGGCGCTGCCCTACGCAGCTAAAATTAATGCCACAAGCATCAAAAACGCGCGCGTCCATGCCACTGATCATTCCCCAGAATGATGTCGCATCCGAAATATTAGGGTTGCGTTAGCCTGATCCCGGGCCAGCTACACCATGTCACAAAACTCATGGTCTGACCAGCTACCAATCCCGTCGATGGGGTAGAGATAACATCTTGTCGTGCCGCTTTCATGCTTCGTTCACTCTCTCCAGTAGACAGCATCCGCTTCCTTCCAACCGCAAGGGTGTATGCGAAAGCAGTGCATGCATGGATAGAGATCAGTCTGAAGTAACTTTCAGGTTCCCTAGTAATGGAGCGTGGACTTTATGCCATAGAGTTTCCCAATCCATTCTACATCGCGTCGGATAGACGCCACACAGTACTAGAAAATGCAGACAAGGCGAATAGTTCAATTTCAATTCCCTTCAATGTAGCGCAGACGCTTGAGTCTAGCGGCTAGACTAGCGCTGTAGCGTTTAAGCGAAAACGCAAATGTTTTGATTCCCATCGGAGGGTTCAGATTTAAAAATACTAACCTACTTGTTCAGTTTAACAAGCAACTAAGGAGCGAACTAACGACGTTCAGCGTGTAACGACCTTCTGACGTCATAACCACTAGACTATCCCGGCGACGTCATAACCACTAGACTATCCCGGCGACGTCGTAAAAATGGGTACTTTCTTCTTTTATGTAAGCCATTTATCAGGATACTATACCAGGAGCGAGGATCGAACTCGCGACCTTCTGCGTGTAAGGCAGACGTCATAACCACTAGACTA
>JAAPAO010000261.1:22320-45858 GCA_013115145.1 Perkinsus chesapeaki | reverse complement strand
TCGGCAACTTGCCGAGTAGAGGAGGGGAAATAATTGTAGACTGAGTGTTACACAATTGTATTTCTTAGCGATGTCCCATTTGTGTGAGTGTCTACTAGCCATTCCAGTTATGATGTATAACCTATTAAGTTTATAGTTTCTTCCCACTTATCATTTGTTGTGCTACCACAGCAGTACTACAGAAGTCTATTGGCCAAGTCATCGACGGTGTCGCAACCGGCATAGATGGTAGAGGCTAAAGTGCGGAGACGGGGATAAAGGGAGCGACGGTAGACACGCAAAAGCTGGGCATCGGTCACAGAGTAGCCAACCGAGTCAGCTTCGTACTTGAGTAGAGAAAGGCGATCAGCAAGGGCTAGGACAGTTTCACCAAAGCGCTGTTTGAAGTCGTCGAACTTGTCGTCTAGGTTGTCGTAGGAATTAGATACACGGTACTCGTGGTCGGCCCATGAAGCACCGTCGCGAACCATAGCGGCATAATCTTTCATCCATAGACCACGGGGTAGACATGAGCGTTGAACGGCTTGTCGGAGGGAGGTCTTGGCGGGCTCGTCGAACGCGCGTAGTAGAAGGAGCCAAGCTTGACGTTCCGAGAGATCGGCCTGGACAACTTCTTGGTAGAGGTTGTTGAGGAAAGAAATGATACTACGGTCGTCAGTACGGCCACGATAGGGGGTGTTGTTAGGTAGAGTAATACAGCGAACAACATCAAGATACTTAGTGGAAGTGGTGTCGTGCGCAGAGTCAGTACCCGAAAGGCTGAGGTTGTCGGTGACAAGTAGACTAGGGGTCTGGGGTTGCCCAGGGGTGCTGAGGGGGACCTGTGGGGGCTGTGTGATGGTGGAAGGGGCCGCCGAAACACACTGGGTGTGCTTGTAGTAAGCGTGGAAAAGTTTGCGCATCTTGGCTCTGGTCGCAGGCAAAGCTTCTTTGGTGCGGAACTGGTCATCTAGGTCGGAAGTCGTGAGATATTGAAGAGCGTCGATAGAGTCAAGGCCGAGGAACTCGAGAAGAGGCCCGGGTTCTCCACCATGTGCCATGACTGATGCTCAACAAGGTATAGATTGTGGTTAGGAGTTACACAACACGTAATTCCATGAACATTCCATGTTCGTGCGACATTAGGGAATCATGCAAGAGAGTAAGTGACCAAGGTATTGGTCAACAAGTACCTTAACTCAACAAGCAAGGGGGAGGGAAAAATCCTCAGAATCAATATTCCTGATTATAGTCTAACTTGACAACCAACAAGGTACACGTCCGAGCTGCAAGAGAAGACTCACTTACTGTCCGACTTACTATCCTTGGTGGCTTCTTTCGACGAAGACTTGTCGGTCGACCATCGCCGGTTGTGTGACCATGAGTCCCACGAGGGCCATTTAGACTGATTCTTAGTAGACCACCACTCCTTATCTTTGGTAGAATAACCACGGCGATTCCAGTTAGTTGAGGCAGGAGGAGGAAGAGCTGTGAAGCCAGTAGCTTTGGTGAAGATCTGTTCTAGTTGAGGAGAGATGGAGTACCTATTGGCTAGATCCACATCCTGAACTCGACCATCCAGGACTGCTGAATGTATTTCCAGCAGGATAGTTTCCAGAGCATACTTAGCCCTGACAGTGCCGTTCGGGCCAAATCCGGAATCACATAATGACCCCACACAGGAAGCTGTCGCCGAATATGAGATAAGGGAACACGATTGTAATCTTCCGGCCATAACTTGACCAGCTAAGAGAACCGCAGTCAAGGGGATTTGTTGCTGGGAGCTGTGGGAGTCGGAGAACTTGAGGTCCTTCATTCTAAGGAATCCTGGAGGAATGTGAGCGTACCAGGGTTGTTCGATCCAGGAGGATAACCAACTCTTTTTGTAAGGAGCAGGGGACATTAGATGACCTGGGAAACTGCTGGTGGCTGCGTTTGGTAAGGGGCGCACATGAGTGGTGTCACCTACGGGGGCTTGGGGATTAGAGGCCACAGGCGTCGAACCTAGCGTGGTTAACAGAAAGTTCTTTGTTTGATCATCCCAATCTTCGGAATCGGCTGAACCGACCAGTTCTGGAACGTCCACTTGACTTCCAGTAGGGGCAGCCGTCTGCGGGGGATCCTCTTGAGCGGATGGCGAAGGCTGCGCTCTCTCTTGAGCTGACTGGTATTCAACCAGTTTGGGCTTCTTGGATGCCCGTGTAGACAAGGTCGATCCTTTGGAGGAAGTGTGGCGAGCAGCCTGTAAGGGCGGTCTTCTTTTGCGAAGTCTGGGAGCCATGAGAAAATGTAGGAGCTGAAAGGAGACGGACTCGTGGTTGTACCGAGCAGCAACGCCGCATCAGGCATAACCAGAAGTTTTACCCGAGCAGCTCCTTGAGGGTGCCCCGTAAGGCAGTCTCAAGTATGGTATGGCGTTCAAGAGGATAACTGTCACTTCCATATCCTCTTTGCCCATATGGGTAAGGTCCTTGTCCAGAGCTAGTGAGGGAGAGAGTGTGTTATTAACACTGTGGGCCAGAGAGAGTACTGGCCTAGAGTACCGTTGTTGTAAACACCATCTGCCCAGCCTTTAAGGACAGAGGAGAAAGATAGCGAGCTTCCTTCCTCGCTTTCATCTTATGCTTAACATATCATGCTCCATCTTCATTCTCAACGCCCCGTTGACGCTCGCGTGCTCTTTCAGTGTACGTGTGCACAAACCTGGTTGTGCTCCCATACACCGTCGAGCGTATGTATCTTCCTGTAAGCATAGATCTCTTTGTGCTCCCTAGCCATCGTAATTCGATTATTCCTGGCCCTTAATTCTGGTTCGGAGTAAAAACCATCACTATCACCCGCAAGCCTATGATCGGATCATACAAGACTCGGCTTGACCTACAAAAGCGAAATCCGCCACAGCTAGGAGAGGGTCTCGAAGAACGGTTAGGGGGAGAGGAAACCGCTGAGTGGTAGGGTACCACTGGTAACGATCTAGACTCTAGATCGTTACCAAGAGTTCGTCACTCTAGATTCTAGAGTGCCGTCGGCACTGTGTCGACTTGCCTTCTGGTCGGTCTTCCTCTATGAGCAGGGGGGGGAGAGGCCGATTGTCCAAATGTTATCTCAGAAAACTTCTTGTGCAGATCGCCACGCGGTTGGTGATCGTCAATGGCATTGACGCATTAACTTCAATGCGCGATTCTCTATGCCGCGTACAGTTCTTTGCTGCCAACAGTAATCTCAACAGCACAGCCATGCGAGCATGTCCCCCCAATCTCGCGAACTCTTGCAAGTGCACGCAAGGCTCTTGGTACTGCAAGTGCACGTTTTCACCGCTTAAACCATTATGATACAAATGGTTTGAGCGTTGATACAAATTGTATCATGTACATCAAAAGCCGTAATGAGTTTGAAGATGAAATAGTCACGCATCAGCATTTTCAAAAACCGACTACCATCTGAAAAATTGAACGAGTATGGGACTGATAGAAATAGAAGAGGTATTATGACAATCAGAAATATTTTCTATCGCAGTATCGTCATCCAGATCATCAGGCGCACGCTGACTTTTCGAGATGAAGACGCCACGAGCTACGTTTTCTTCTAACAAATCTTCACCGTCGCGACGTCTGTGACCTGACATACGCGGCTGAGATGCCAAGAGTCCCAGCACGTGTGGATACGCCGGCCTAGCCATCGCAACAATGAATTACCTCAACTGCTTTCTAACTCGGTGTTTGATTCTTTTCCTTCGCCGTCTTCTCTAACAGGCCAAGATGCTCTAGTGAAAGCCGTTTGACAGGCTCGAAGGCCTCCTTGGTGAGCGTCGTGGACACACAGGTTCATAACATCGCTCAGCGTCCTCTCCCCATCTGCTATTGCTTTAACGAGCAAATCTAGATGTTCCAGCAAGTGATACTGTATATCGTAGCACTCTTCGTCGATTATTGCCACGGAAAAAGACACCAACGTGTGACTGTATCCAAACTTAGGGCCATACTTGAAGGGACAGGTTCAGGCAGGAAGCGAAAATTTACCACGCACCAAATTCGGTCTCCAACCTCGTCATCCGAAAGCGAGAAATAGTCGTTCCAAAATGGAGGATATTGCAGAGAGTCTCTGCAGACTACCTGTAACTTTGCCAACTCTGTATAATTGTGCATTGGCTGCTTTGATTGCAACCCATGATGACATCATGATGATGTAGCTATGATGTGATAAAAATAATCTGAATAAATAATAGTAATTCAATTGATTACAACCACAGATTGGGACGAGTTGTATCATGATACAGTGTACCAATCAATTCCAATGGCGCGCGCTATTTACGGGGCACTGTTACAAGCTAAAGTTACTAGCTCTTGCTCCGAAGCGTACTAAAAAATAACCAGGCAACTGGAAGGACCTGAGGAAGACTCCACAGATGGAGGACATCGGGTAAGGATCAACCAAGTAAAGTTACTATCAACTGCTACTCCGAAATCAGGCTGATGAAACTTATCTAAATGCATTTTGATGCACCTGCTGCAGGTGCATCAAAGTGGGGGTGGGACCCTCGTCTGGTGACATGCCCCAGCAGAAATTATCTGCCTAGGCCTCCGAATACGCTTCATTTGTACTAATTCATTGCATTATATCAACTCTTATAGTCTGCCTCATCTCTATGATGCGCTGCGCATCATGCGCATAATTTATGACTTCAACCCTACTTCAGCAACATTTCCATGATTCTTCTCTTTACCCTTATTTTCGGAAAGTATTTGGTGGAAAGGGGGTCTTAGAGAGTCTTATTTAGTGGAAAGAATAGGTATTTTTCCACCGGCCACCCTGCCCTCAAGTAACTTCAAGTTACTGGTATACGTGTGCTAAAGAGACACTAATGACAGGAATATCAACGATAGTTGCCTATTGCCTCTGTTGCTGCAACAGTGCATCGCTCCATCGTGTGCAACACTGTTGCGAATCCTGAGGATTCAATCCCCACGCTTCCTTTTTTTAGCTCGCAAGCCCTTTCACCATTCCTGTTCATTCGAAGCGCTCAACGTAATCCTATAACATGCTTAGTGCTTGGATTAACAGATTTCTTGCTTGGATTTGACTATCCACACCACGAGATGCGAGTTTCGGAAGTTTCGAAACTCGAATCGAATCGAGTGTTTCGAATCGAAACACTGAAGCTCTTGAGATTGTGAATACAAAGCAGTACATGCAGCGTGTGAAAGCGTGATATGCATACGATTCGATTCACGGTGAAATTGGTCAGCAGCTGACCGTCAGCTCCAGGCCTTAGCCGAGGACATTTCTTTGTTTCGTCCTGTTTTTCTTATGTTAGACCCGTCGCACATGCTCACGTGCCTGTAAAAGCTGAGGAGGACATCACGCACATCAGCAGTTGTGTCATAAAACGCGCCATACTACACTAATCTTCGATCCATCTTTAAGAAACCTTGGGAGGAGCGGACGAAGCCCAGTGTTGAGCTTGCATGGATAAGTGGTAATTCCGTTATGGAGTTATCACAATCGTTCGGGATATTCGGGTATCGTATTCGGATCCAAAGTAATAATTTACAACAGAAACGCAACTACAATTTGACAACTGAATATATATCTCGAATCCGAAACCTGAAAAAACCCGAAGCCCGTGCGCGGCATACGGTACGCTGATTGTGTACGTTCAATCACTCGTGCGAATTTAGCGAGCAGACGCGCGGGCCAATTTGATCGAATTTGTTTCGTGCGCAATTCACCGTGCTAGAATCACACTTCGTGAGATCCTACCTTACAGAAGATACATGTATATAAGGACAT
Source organism: Perkinsus chesapeaki (assembly GCA_013115145.1). Lineage (NCBI taxonomy): Eukaryota > Perkinsozoa > Perkinsida > Perkinsidae > Perkinsus > Perkinsus chesapeaki. The sequence continues at coordinate 40,089 of JAAPAO010000261.1, read as the reverse complement.
GAAATAAGTCTCGCTCACTGTATTATTAATTTAAGAACAATGGCATTAAAATACGACGTTCCTGGCGAGAGGACGTCAAAAGTCACATTGTGAGCAATGAGAGATATCCAAGCTGGAGCTCTAACGGCAGACAGACTGAACACAAATCTGTGCTCGATGAACTAATTCAGTTGATGTTCATATTGGCAGTGGCCATCTTATAGCATACTAATCCATTTACAGCAGCATTTGTATCAACGGGGACTGTTCCCTCTGGCCATTCAGCTCTGCGGGGCTTCACCAGGGGAGCTAAAACACTCAGTTCGAGTTCCAGCGGAGTCAGCTGGTCTAAAATGACCACGATCTCCTGTGGTTGGCTCAGCTACCTCGATCGAATTGCAGACAGCTTCCGCATCTACGGCACCACTGGCGTACGGTTTTCTTTCAGCTACGACTTGATGTAGGGGCAGGACATCCGACTCCTCCTGTGAGGATATTTCTGAGGGATCGTCGACGACCTGGCTAGTTTCTTCGTCATCTTCAGTGGCATTCTCATTCTCATGAAGCTCATCCTCGACAAGCTCTGCTCTACCACTATGCAGCCTCGACAGACTAGCCGTGAACAACCCATCAACAACTGCTGCTCGAGGGCTCGACAATTGGTATCGACTTGGCAATGTAGCTGAGCCTCCACGCAGTAAACCTTCCATCGATCCTTGAACCAGAATCGCAACACGCTCACTAGTAGGCAAGGATTCTATCACGCTGCGAAGGCCAACTGAAGGTTGAAGCGCCATCACAGCGGATTGAACCCGGGTGGAAGTTATGGAGCTTTCTTCATCTGACGGCTCAAGTGATGCCTCCGGCGTCTCTCGAAGACCAGCGGACTCCTGACTGCAATGCTCATCAACTTCCAGAGAATCGTTTTCTCGTAGGATCTCCGTCGTTGCCATTGGAGCTTCTTCAACACGCTCCTCCTCTTGCTCGCAGGGTGCTTGCACAGTTATACTTTCTCGAACGGCTTTAACAACCCTAACGAGCTCCTCTGGGCTTGGCGCAGCGTTTTCACCGACCGCGCTGTCTTCAGGAGTGCCAGCTAAGTTAGGCGAAGGCTGACAGCTCGCATCAGCCGTAAGCTTCGGGGTGGAGTTCTCCAAGAGCATCTTGCCGACCACACAATCGCTCACCACGGACTTGAACATATCTTGCATCTCGGCAATGATGCTTTCTCGTCGCTCGGTGCTCATCCGCCTCATCAGCTCGTCGGCTTCTCTTTGTCTTCTTAGCTGCTCGATCTCAACTTCTACAGCCGCTCGACTATCGTCACCGTCTTGCACACAATACGGGACAGCAACGAGCTCGTCTGGACATTCTTCATCTCGTACGCAGTCACCATTATCATAATCATCATCTTCCAACTCACCAGCAAAGGTTTCTGTATCTTCTTGTTTCACTTGGCAGAACGTAACGGCTTTTGAAACGGCTCGTTGAAGATTAGCGGCAATCCATTCTTCATGCTTTATAGTTGCCGACTTCTGCCTGAAGACCAGCACATAACTCACGAGCCGCACTGTGAGTCGCACCGCTCATCCAGCGCGCCAAGCTTCCTATCGATTTCTTCGGCTATATCGCTAAGATTGCAGCGCATCTTTTCTGATACCATCTAAGAGCAGTTGGCCATTTCCAAGATGTAAATGTATCAATGGTCATCATTTCAATGGCTTTATGTTGTATTTACAAAATTCAATGCATAAATTCTTTCAACCAGTTTACAGTGTGCCCGATTTGAATCGTCCAAAACGAAAAATGTGTTTCGAGCCCTTAGTCGCGTGATATTGGTAAAAAACACTTTATCCGTTTTGAGCTATCAAAATTCGACACCACTCTGAGAGTGCAAGTTTTTCTGAGTACTTCAAACAGGAACTTTTCCGTAATCTAGCCAGATCGCACTTACCTCCTTCACACACATTTCGAGCTCCTCTCTCATATTAGCAACATGCTTGCGAGATTCGGTCACCAAAGTATTCACCAAAGCTTCGGAGTCGGGCATGACTGGCAGCGCTGCCGCCGTAACCTGCTGTCATTTTCATTTGACCAATAGCCAGTGACTATCTTCGGTAAGCTCACCATTGGCTCCTGCTTCTTCATAAACTCGTCTATCTTTGAGCTTAACTCGGTGAAACAGGCAAGAAGTCCTTCATCGGCGACCTCTTGTCGCGGCCTAATGTGCATTCCCTATAAAATCACACAGTCACGGTGGCATCCTACTGTACGGTATTCTCCTTTTCGTTTACATTTTCTGAAGGCTGTATGACGGCGTGACGTCGCTTCACATGGTCTGTCAGGTAGTGGCCATCCTCGAAGCGCTTGCCGCAATCTCCGCATGGCACTCCTCGTGGTACAGTAGGATGGTTATCATTCATATTTGCAATCAATTTGGCTTTTAGTTTCTTCTTAGTGGCCGTGAGCTCGGAGACCCTCCCCATCATCTGCTCAGTTAGTTGATGTGTCTGGCTGTACATCGAAAGGGTGAATTCCAGACCCAGTTGAAGGAGGCGTATGAGAGCAAGAATCTGGGCATCACCAACTGTTTGCAGATCATCTAGAGATACCTGAAGACGATGAAAAAAAAATAAAAATAAATAAAAATTATGCCCTAATTATTCTCCAACTAGTTACTATAATTGCAATAATCCTATAAATACCGAGTTCTCTCGGCTGGGTCTTAGCGCCACACCAGTTGTAGCAGTTTCTACTCTCAATATCGTATCGCCGATCAACTGCATTGTCGAGTTTCAGTAGCGTCTCGTAGCGCGTCGACTAACTGGGCAGCGGATATGGGCCAGACTATCTGGCTTCGACGACAAGATCACTCAGCCGATGCCGGATTGGACAGTGACGGGCACTGAACATTCCAAAGGAAAGACGATCAATGACGCAATTCAAGAGCCATGCTCTGCGAAAGTGAGGTTGTCTCGTACGTGACGTGCTCCGGGGGGAAGTAGGTGTCGGTCAAGCTGAAGGGGGACTTACATGAGCAAAGGCAATCTCCTCCAGGACATCTTGAAGCCTCCCAACATCTCCTTTAGATAATATACTATCAACTAGTTCTGGCCGGCATACCTGACGAGAACACCTTCCAAGTATGGAAATGAATCAAAGTAGACACTGTGAAATTGATGGGCTCAATTGCTTCGGTGCTAAGAGCTTGTATCCAGCTAATGCTCACTTCAGCATTCAACTACATATCGCAGCCTTTGCGACCGAAGCAAGACATGCAAGGAATTAAGTCACCTGTCGCCATCGTAGTCGGTTGTCGTTGTTATTCTTCCTAAAGTTAAACCCTCCATCATGATCTTCAGCAGTCCGGTGACCGACCAGCTCAAGCCCAGTAAGAGGCGTAGTCGAAGCCATAACAGAAGTTCGTCCAGCAAAAATATCCTCCGCGGTGCGCGACAAAATCGATCGCAAAAAATACAAGTATCATAGTAATGCCTCAGAGCAAGTTGTCATGATCCTCATCATCATTCTCATCAGTGTCGCACTCCAATACAGGCTCCGGTAAGGCTTTGTCGACACCGACCTCAATCTGGAGTCCCAAAAAAGCCCTAGTGTCAGAACGGTAACCTACCTTCAGAAGCTCGCCATCGAAAGCGCACTTACGGACGCCTCCAGCAAAGCGGATTGGGAACCAGATGATCAAGGTGCGGTATTTTTTATGACCACTAAATGGTGGGCTGTGTCGAATGCGTAAGCACTCGTCGGAAGCCTCAACGTCGATATGGGAGGCGGAGACAACTCCCGACAGCTTCACCTGACGATTCTTATTGTGCAACTGGGAGAGCTCATCCATGAGAGGAATGTCGAAGGTAGGCGATTTGATCACAGTCAAGTTTGCGACTTCTACTTGCAAGTAGAGACATATCTATCGCCAATATTATAGGAATATTCATTATACGAACGATGCTGCTTATAAGAGATTCATCTTCACGTTGATGAGATATGACCGATTTCCATCACCGCGGAGACCTCACCGATTTGGATCGTACCACCCGAGACCCTATCCTGGAATCTGGTGAGACTAGAGACTAAAGGGTTGCTGCACCAAAGAGATCGCAAGTTACCAACTTGACAGTGAAGAATTGGGCTAAGGCACTTACCTTAATCTCGCATACAGTTCCCTGTAAAGGTTGAAGCGGATCGTCGACCGGAACAGCAACCGACGAGCAACCGCCGACACTTTGAGTGAAGCCACTTGCGTCGGAGTCCGCAACGCCATCGTCAATAACAGACAATGGAAGCCTGCAAAAGCGATAGTAATTGGGTGAATTGTGAAAGAATCTCTGTGGTTGATTTAAATGACTAATTCTGTCAAAGAATTCCTTCCATTTACTTTGAATCGTTTGTGCCTTTCTGCAAGTCTTAGAGATAGGTTGTATATCCCAGACCAAGAGTACAACAGCTCCAGCAATCCTTCTATTGCCGAATTTCATCTCTCCCTCTCTGACCCACAGGTTATGATTTACATTATTTGTTTTCGGGTGAATTAAAAATGAAAGTTTTCGCATCAAGAAAACTCTTCACGTAACGTAACGTTACGCCATTCAACCGCTAAACATGACATAAACATCAATATGACGTCAAAGCCATTTTGTTCAGTATTGTCAGGCAAAACTGTGTTCCACGTTTCAAACTTGACTTTATTTTTCCACGATCTCTACTACCAAGTAGTAACTTACTCGTAGGTATCTTCTTCGTCAGCTCGTCGTTTGAACAATCTCCTTTTAAGATTCTCTCGAAGCGAGTGTCGTCCCGTTCTATATATGGCCAGATCAAAACCGTCAAATGATACCCTACTCGCGGTTTAACCGAAATTAGGCAACATTATATATCACCCAGTATAAGTGTTGTGATAGAACATGGTGAATTGTGGAAGGGGTAATGTGTCTTCGCTGTCTTGGAGAACCTTGTCTTCATTATTTTCTGACGCTACTTCGGTTATTGCCGATTCGTTCTTAAGCTTTATACGTTGCTGCGGTACGGCAGCCCCTGAGGTCAGGTCGTCGAGCTTTTCTCCGAGAAAAGAGAGAAAAGACAAAATTTCTCGAGGCAATAGACTACCTTGCACGCCTCCACCATGCGTGACATATATTGTGTGTTTGTCTACAGCAATGCGGTGAGTCGGTACAGAGGCAGGAGGATCATACACACTCAAGAGCTTTGACCCCAGCGAGCTCTGCGATGCTTAGACCCGATACACCATACGATGATCGAAGGAATATCTCGTATTTTTGATGCACTCTAGTAACTTGCTCAGTAAATTCCACTCACCTTTATATCGCATTTTTGGGAGAACAAAATTTTCCATGTCCAATGAATCCATACCGTATTTTCGTCCAATCCCAGATAATGCAAGTTGGCATATTGTTTGTCTGAGCTTCCCGTTATATCTTTCACTCACAGCTGAAACTCACTTATATTCTACTCCTTGCTTCCCATTCATTGCCCTAGTCAGAACCTCTGGGTTGAACACGACATCAACTCTAAGAGCACGCTACAACCTAAGATACTGCGCATTGACTCACACTATGCAACTGCCGCCTTTTCTATCGATATCGCTGCGCTTTTCCCCTATGCTCATTGGAACTCGTATGCCTTGTTGCTGTTCTGTTTGGTCTAGGAATGATTTCACATGAGGCGCCTCGACGTATCTGAACCCCAGCGTATGATTTATTGTCAAGGTTCTGTAACCGGCAATATATATAATGACAGGTATTTAGGACGGTTGAGGTCCAGCTGTGGAGGTTTCAAAGGCCTTGGTCCACTCCATACGCTTTCATCCCACAAATTTCACGTCCTAAGTTATTGCCAATGGTGAACGCACAAGTTGCGCCGGCTGCATGCACAGTCAATGTCTCCACGAAAAGGGCGGGATGCGCTCTCAGGTCCGATGAGATTGTCCAATAACCAGGTTGAGCAGTACAACAAGCCCGCTCGTGCCACTCCTTGGGTCCTTGCACTGCTACCGAATTGGTGATAACGTTATTCCTTAACACTTCCGTAATAGTAGTGTCATGTAATCTTGAACGGGCAAAACTGGTTTCATAATTATGTGCGCCTTCATGTGCAAACGAACAAGGAGCTCCCACTCACTCTGAGCCCGTTAAATTAACAAATATCTTCTCCCTTGTCTTTCGATCTCGAGTCTTAACCACAAACCCCGGCTCAGGTTTCACAGTAACGCCTTGGTCGCTTTGCCGTAGTAGTATACCCTGCTCACTGTTGGCACTGCTGTCCCGTGATGAGCCGAAACGAAGGTCGACTTCGCTTAACATTTACTTAGTTGCCTTTCAAACAAGTCTTTGTAATATCAGCGTTTCTCTTAGGAACCAAGGCAAGGGAAGGCTAAGGAACGTTCCCAGCGCCTCAAGTGATTAGTCCTAACACTGAGGTCATAAAGAATTCACAAATTCTCCATTACGAGGTAACTAGGTAAACGAGTCGACAAGTGGAGTATAACGACGAGGTAAATCAGTGAATTTGTTGGCATCTAGCCTCGCCAACTTATATGGGAGTTTGGACCATTAATTAACTGTAAGCTCAATCGAGAAATTCCCTTGACTGAGGTTCTCCAAGAACAAAGAAATTTTCTGTTCCTCGAGAAAACATCAACCGAACGATGAGTTTCAGCTTCGCAAAGTGATGCAACACTTGACTCCAGCAAGTTGACTGTGTTCGCAGTTTAAGCGTGACGGCGCCGGGTACAAGCATCAGCAGCTCATCTCTGCTACTGAAAGATTCCCGTAGTGTCCCCATATCAAACCCAGGTTTTCTGACAACTTAACCAGGATTAGAAGGATGAGAAATTATTACATAGAAATTGTTAACAGAGCCAATCGAAGGATGCAAAGGAAAACAGTATATCTTAACAACTGCTGTCACGAACTGATATCTCACTCAGTGACATTCAGAGACTCATCAGGGCTCTTCGATTCACTCTTGCCAGAGTCAGTCTCGACTTCAGCTTGCTCGCTTGTGTGCTGCAGTAACTTCAATAAATCAGCTGATGTGGCTCCGCCTTCTTCGGGAGGAAGTATCCTAAAAGTGGGATGAACAATAAAGTGACGAATTTGTGGCATTGGCAGGGACTGCGTAACAGGAAGGATCCTTTCTACGTTCTATTGGCAAGCCAGAAATGGCTAATCAGAACAAAGCATCAGTCGTAGGAGCATGATATTGCGTATCACGGGGGGTGCTGCCCAACCATATATGCTAATATAGGCCCAGTAGATATTCATAAACTTATATTTGAACTTCTAAGTTTATGTATAGATATGCATAAACCTCATTCACTCGTAAATTATTGAATCAACAACCGTTTTGAAAACGGGCAAGTGTCGATGAGAAAAGTTTCCACTGGAAGAGTGAGTATAACATCTTCCCTCTTGTACATCTCATCTTTATTCGTCAGGCGCTGTGCCTCTCTACAGACATTTCAAACGCTATCAAACTTAATAAGTTTATCAAAATAAAATATCACAAAGGTACCTTCACCCTGTCCACTGATATTCGCAGGAAGATGTTAAATCCAACCTTTACGGAAATTTTCGAGACTTCTTATCAAGTAAGATCTTGATACCGGAGGCTCTTTTCCGGAATATATCTCTCCCAAGGTTGATGAATGGATAAGAAGTTGCTCACCTGTCAACCACTTGAAGCATTTCCTTCACGCTGGCTTCCATGTTGTCCTTGATATCCTCAATAGGCCTCAGCTTTATCACAATTTGACTCAAATCGGCGAGAATGCTTGTCCGCCATGACCCAAGAATATCAGCATCATCAACCTTCTTTTTCTCCTTTACAAGCCGAACTTCAAAGCGCGAACTGAAGTCTACGAAGACTCTTGAGAATATCAATCCCACGCACTTCGGTGATAATGACTTCATCAGAACTCTGTGCATGCTGCTCACGTCATTTATTATCTTAACCACATTCTCATTCGCTCCTTTCCTGTCTTTACACCGACCAGCCCGCTCGGCTGAGAGCCATTTCGCGCAGTGATGGTCAAATCGCTCGACCAGTATATCTCCGAGCTTCCTCATCAAGTTCGCTTTGTGCTCCGACATCTCAGCCGTTAAACGATACAGTATGTCCTCTAAAACTATCCGGATCCCTGGGCCGCCGTCCGGTCCTGAAATCGACTCCAGCGTTTTCGCTACTAGAGGCAGCACACTCGAAAGCATGTCGATCGTCTGGTAAGTTAGAGCAAGATTTGTTGCCGTCACAGTTTTCCTCGAGCCAGATGAAACCGCCTGGCCTTCCAGCAGCAACTTCTCAATTTGGCTATTAGCGAGTCGCAACATTGACGTCAGTCGAACCGCTACATCAGTGACAAGTTGTGGCAGCGCGCGCGCTACATCGAGATATACGGCGACCAACTCGAGAATACCAAGGCCGGCCGGGACAACCAAAAACGAACCGCGGTCTTCAGGAAGAGCAAGATACCGGCGTCCCCTGGTTGCGGTCTCCTTCGACTGGCTCTCATCAGAAACAATGTCGCTATGGATGTCACTATTGCTCGGCATAAGTTTGCTCAACACTCGATTGTCGAAGTTCTGCGGCACGTCGCATCTTTCCCATTTCTCTCTTTCCAGCAGAAGGTTCGCTTGTGCAACGTTGGCCTAAAAATGACCTAACCGAAATCGATTGGCGTAACTTCACCTGGTGGATCTCCTCAACAGCAAGCTTCGCCTGCTGAAGCACAATGGCCGACAGATTCGAGCCTCCCGGCACTCCCGTCATTTCCCCAGCCGATTTCTGCGCCTCCCCAGATTGCCCGCCCTTCCAGGCTTCGAAGCACGGTGAGATTTTCTCGGTTAACGTACGGGATGTTCTGAAGCGATAGACTAATAGTGTCGCCGAGCATTTCGAGCCTTACATGGCGATCAGCTTGCTCAGGTCCTCAGGAGACATCAAACTGTTTTTGTTCTGCCGCAACTGGAGCACTTGCCCACATCTGAGAGAGACATCTTTCCGACAAATCTCGAAGAAAAGCGAGTAGAAATAACAATGCTAGATAATAGAGAGTTAAGTTGGATTTATCGTAATAACAAGATATTGGATGATACCGCTGATAATAGGCGTAGAGCTAAAATGCGAATCGATTAATGTTACCATACTGTTCGTTGCAAGTAGAGCGAGAAGGCAACTTGTTGTTGAACTCCAAAGTCTCAATCAAAGAATTGATGAATGTTTCCAAATCAACATCCAACCTCTGATTTTCTATAACTCGGGGAGAGCTATTCGGAATTGAACTGTTTCAGAGGGGCGCTAATAGACACATAAGAAAGGCAATAAGCGTATAATCGCTCTGTCCCCGACTCTTGAAGGCAATAACACAAATCTCGCTAATCGTCAGATCAGCTAGCGACCCTAGATCGAAAACATTCCTCAGAGCCCCATAATCTCTCAAGTGTTCTAAAGGAGCCTGACCACTCTCACCTCACCAATACGGCTTGCAACACCGAGTTAACGACTCTCTGAACTTCATACCGCAGACTATTCCGGCCGTCATCTGAGAAAGCTCGTCACGTTTCGTCCGCTGTCGTTCGTAACCTTGGCCATAGTAAGGTTTCATTTGCTCATCAAACCACTGCAGTCCTTGAGCGACGTTGACCGCTGCGCCCATTAATTCGCCCCACAGTGTCAATAGCTGCTCGGAGCTCAACTTCGCCAACGCTCGCTCCAGCCTGCCGGTTGTAGATTTCCTCGAAGCCGGGTACTCTGAAATGGGCGTCAAATCGAGCACTTCACATAAGTTCCCCTCGCACTCAAATTGCCAGCCGCGTCCGTCGTGGTCTCGCCGCCACCTCGAGCATCTTCCGAGCTAGATACCCCATTAGTGTCCTTCCGACCTAAGATACGCTCTGGACCGGGGGATTGGCAATGTGTCGTTACTATCTTGAATGAGCCTCGCTGAGCACAACTGTGCCACTTTCTTCACTAGCCTGCGGGCCCTTGTAAGAAGTGAATCTCGCAAATCAGTTTGAATGATCGAGGAAAGCAGGTGACGTCTAAACAAGAATGAACACTCAACAATGACAGAGTAATTGATATTGATTTTTGGGGGCATGTCGTCCTGTAAAGATATGCTCCTATATGACATTACGCCCTCCGTGATTTACCACGACGATATTGTGGGCGCACAGGCTCCAATATTACTATCACAGACAGAATCTTCCAAGAGTGATATTTCAATTTCAGAAGTGTCAGTACTTTACTCTATCTTTTTGGAAAACCATCATGTCACATCTTTCCCTCTCGCTCGTAACCCTTGGGCGCCAGACGACTCCGCACTGGAGTGAGCAATAGCGGAATTTACGAGGTCGAATAATGAGGCTGCAAGCTACTAATGTAAGATTAGTGAGGGCCCAATAATGTTCAGCGCGAAATATTTTTCTTCGAGCAAGTGAAATCGCTGAAACGAAGCATATCGAAGTTACTATGCTCACCTGTTCATGGCTTCAAGAACCTTCTCTCGTTCCAATCGATCCGAGAGATCCTTTCGGGCTTGTTCGACCGACGTCTTTGATGAATCCAAAACCACAACTACGCCAGAGCTGCACAGGCTGATAAATTCAGACTCAATAGTGCGATCGATAACCTGGCAAGGATGATCAAATCGATCACATGATCGATTTCAGGCCTCACTTTGATGCTGTCATCCAAGGACTTCCGAATACTCCTCACGGCGGCGATGCCACCCAATTCATCTTGCAGTAATTTTCGGACCTATCGTAGAGTCAAGAACTTCATGATACACGTAAGGCCGTTTCATCGAACAGAATGGAACTAGGAAGGGACGTCGTGAGAAACACATATGAGCCTTCTGGCAACAGAAATTTTTACTTTCCCTCGGACATTTCGGCTAACTGAATCCCGAGGACTGACCTCCTGATTCAACATTGAGTCACTCCTACTGTGCTTGGTGAAGTATGGTGAAGAGGTGATATCTTATATTACTAAAGTGCCTCTTTAAGTTCTAATTCTGGTAGTTAGATATCAGGCTTTATATTAGTAAGTTACTGGTGGTTGACGGCGGCAGCGGTTACTAATAGTGACAGTCGCTAAATCCTCCCCTTCTACTGGTGAACTACACCTGGCCGGCGGGGATGCTGGTTTATAGCCTCAGAGCCTCATTTCTTCCCTTTAAATGGCTGAAGTATGAGGTGAGCCTTGACAAAGTTGGTGACGAGGTGCCAGCTGCCGGCATCAACCGTAAAGCGCTCTTTGACACGGTTCAACTTCCACGTATGTCCGTCAACTTCACATCAACTAGTGGTTGACAACCACCTAGTCGACGAGATCGCTGATCCGGCGTCTAAGACTGCGACGCGGCCAATTCAATAACAATGCAACTTCTTTCGCGCGCCATGAAATTGGTCAAAAGGTGGTGGATCCCTCGACCCTGATATCTGGATGCTTGCTTCAAAAATTCGTGGAAAAAATTCGAATTGCGTTGTCGAGTAGCCGATTTTCAAAAGCGCTCGCGGAACTCTGGAATGCCCTTTATGATGGTGAAAGCACTCTAGGTGTGCGAAAGTCTTTATTGTTGAACTCTACCGACTACGATAATTGGCCTGACTGGCAAACCAACGCATTCGTCAAATGGACAGCCACGTTTTCGTGTGCTCGCTAAAGAAGTAGCTCTCGCGTATGACATTGGTTAGTCGGCAATGTGCCGAAGTAATAGACTCGTGTACGTGGTGTACGGAATATTATGGACTCAACACGAGGGAGAGGGCATGGCGTGAATGCACCCCAAAGGTTGACTTAAGGTTGTCTATCAACTCGATAGAACCAATGAGCGGTGGAGCTAGCACGTGAGCTAGCAAGATGCGATCAGCCTTGTGCCGACCTGTAGACATGGGGGAAGGAGCGATAATAACCGAACGTCCAATCTGACTTTCCACTGAATTGAAAGAAGCGTGTTATAGGCTACGTGTCCGGCGTGTACTTCGTATACGGTGTCGATTACAGACTGTAACCGATGTTAAGTGCAAACGCACGTTGCGCAGAGTGTGCCCGCCAGAACTAGACGTTTAACTGTCCTACAGCTCTATGGGCTGAGCTCTTCAGTAAATAGGCAGTAATTGGCCGAATGCTGGTCAGTCGCTACTATGCCAAGTATACCACTATCGTGACAAAAAAACACTATCGCGAAATAGGCACTGTACTAAACAAGACCATTTTGCCGGAACACTTTCGCGCATCGGTTCCTCCCGAACTTATCGGAGGACAGCTGCAGTATGACTGCTACACCATATGCACCTCAGACTTTAATGCAGAATGTACGATATGCAGCCTTAAAATACAACATACATAAAATAATAATATGTCAGCCAATCAATGGCAATAGCCACTTGCATATATGTTACTCATAATACGTTAATTACTTCTCACCTTATCAATCAAATCCAAAGCATCCAAGAATTCGCCGCTCTCGATGACTCCACCCAAATTAGTGTAAACCTCTTCGACTGTACGCATGCACATCAACAATCGACAGACCTACCAATAATACATATCTCCCGAGGGCGAGGCAACTAGTGGATAGGGTCCCCCACAGGTTGGCCGATTCCAATACAAATAAAAGTTGATGAAAACTAGTATTAGAAAGGTGCAGCCCGTACAAAAAGCTGTCCGATCGTCTCCAGCAAATACAGCAGCTGCTTCACCTTATTCAGTCTGGCTCGTCGTCTAATATTCCTAGCAAGCTGGAAATCGGCATCCAGACACTCCGACTGTAATTCTTTCACGGCTGCTCGGCAGTTCGATACGGTGGATCGGCCCTGGAAAGGAAAGAGGGGAAATCAAGCAATGTAACAGGGAAGGGGTAGTATTCAAAGATCGCAATCAAACAGCGTGCCTTTAGGAAACCTAGGAATGCTTGCAGAAGTCCTAAGAAGTTCTCGGCAAAATCTCAACATCGCAATAAGATTGACTTACGACCCACTGCAATGTCTCTCGAATAAGCTTATTACGAAATTATCGGCGGAGATCTTCCACAGCATGGCATCCACCACCCTTACCTGAACGATGTCAGCCTGGATGCTGCCAAGATCTTTAAGTGATCCAAGCAGCTGGTCGAAATTACTCAGCTTGGACGCAAGACGAACCTGAGGAAAAAGAACCTTGCCATCCTCACAGAAAATAGTTAGTAGAGAAGTAAATTCATATGAATTTATGACATTATGTGATCACAGTGATAATAAATATCATGTGACATACTTCGTATAAGGTATACATATTACAGGCGGAATATTCAATTTGCCCAACAAACGCGAACGCACTGTAACTCAGTACCAGTGTGGCGGTTAAGGCTAAAAATCGGCCGGCAGGCCGATTTTTTTGCATTTCAGGGAGGCCATCGTCCGGATTTTCAACAATATCCGACTTCTTAGAAAGTGTAGTTTGTGGATGAGTTGTTGTATTCTCGCATGTTGGCATCGCATTCTTCAGTTAATAGTGGTTCAATGTTGGGCCTGCGTGCTAAGTTGTACGCGGGATGCACGCATGCGCAAGGCTTGTAGCGCAGAGACTTTCGGAAACGAGGGGGGTGAGTCGCACCAGGCGACTCCACAACGATGCTCCCTGAGAGTACCATGGTAGTTGATTAAAGTCTTAATGAGCTGCATCAACACATTTATCACGAAATACGAATGGCTCGAGGTCGAGGATTCCCCGACTTCCGGAGTCGGCGGGAAAGGATACCTTTACAAGTGTGGCCCTTGTTCTGTGTTCAAAGGGAGAAAAAACCAGTGGAGTTACTCCACTGGAGTATACTGTATACTCCACTGGTTTTTTCTTGTATACTGTATACAGCGAGAGTGTGGTTGCAAGCGCTGTGGGGCAATCTCGTCCTGGAAGCCAGGTTCCAGACTTGCCGAACATGCCGCCTCGCACGAGGCCGTGGGCGACAACAAGTCCAAGCAGCCCTTGATAGTGGCCGCATTGCAGAGTTGCGTAGCTTGAGGAAAAACGGCAGGAAAAACTGGAGGACCAAGATAGAAGAATGTTGCCTTTCTTCGACGCTGTGGGCTACGTCACCAGTGAATTCATTGCTCTAAGAAAAGTCCCTGGCATTCTGGGCCTTATGGAGAAGCATAGAGTGATGATACCCAATGGCTGAAAATCCCATGAATATCCATGGGTAGTGGGCCGTGCACCGCACTTAAGCCAAACCGAAAGGATATCTGAGATCTGCAAGGACGCCCTCGCAATAGGGCTCACGTGCGACGAGTCCACTGATGTTTCGGTCGTAAAACAGCTGCTCACTTACATTAGAGTTCCAGGTTATGAGCGTCAAATATGCTTGGGACTAACCGAAATGAGCGGAGGAACCGGCGAAGACGTTGCTAAGGCACTTCTGGAAGAATTGGCCGAGTTCGGCATAAGTCCGAAACAAGTATTCAGCATGTCGACGGATGGCGCCAGCGTTATGATTGGGCGCTCGATTGGTGCAACAACCTATATCGATCGGGCCGTTGCTGAAGACGCTGGAGTCGATAGCAACACCTCGGTGATCTTGACCGTGCATTGCTTACCGCACCGGCTGAACCTTTGTGTGGGCAACACTCACAACAGTCCAGGTTGCGCTGCATATTGTGCTGAGATTGAGGCTGTCAATGACAGCCTGAGTCAGTATTATAAAAATGGCAGAATATTAAATCCAATACAAATGTGGACGGAGGATCAGGCAATACTCTAAGCCGAGGGCCATAGAGGAACGTCAAGGATAGCCACATGTGACTTGCTCTAATTTGCATCAACCCGAACCATTAGCGAACCATTTCGTAAGTGGGCATACGAATAAGCAATAGTTCACTGTGGCCTCTACTTGGAAAATATAATGTCTGTAAATCCTCCCTTACCTCCACAGTGTCGAGTTGCTGTGCTAATTGAGTATTAGCATCATCTTGATCCTGTACCAGTGATCGAAGTGATTTACCTAACAAGAACCAAATGATGAAACCTAACAAAGGTGTGTTGACAGAAATGAATTGCTAGCAGGTCTATCACTCCAAGACACCATCTTATGTACCCTTCGAAGACGTTGAAGATGTTACTACATACCAAATAACTACTACCAGAAAGTCGTCAGTATTCCTCGGGGGTAAAACACTCCCAATAAAAAGATATAGTGGAAAAATGTTCCTAGACCAAAAAGGAACATAAAATGCATTAGTTCTGGATCTAACATTTGGTGTCTCTCTGCGACTCCCTGGCAGTATGATAACCGTACAGTGGCTTATAAACTATATCACTTCTTATAAACTATAGTCTAATATAATTCTGAAATCTTCTTGGTTGTTTTGAACTGGTAAAGTCACACCGAAATTCTTAGCACCTGCGGCCCAAATTTGGCCTATTTAAAAATACCTCACTTGTAAGGCAAAGTATTATTAGAATTACGAATACGATAAGACGCATTTCACCAACGGAAAGATCTTTCCATGTTTTCGGTATATGTCGTATTTTTCCTGACCATCTGCATCCAATCCGACCTAAAATGAATCTTTACCCGCAAACACCGGCGACTCCCCGAGAGTGTAGTTCTCATCAAAATAAACTTCCGGTACGCCCTTCAGATGGACTCCGCCAACAGACGCAGATTCGGAGCCTTTCCGTTCTTGCTTGTTGTTAGCCGAGCCCTCATCGTGTGACGCCGTGACGCCTGTGAAACCCGGAGCTAGGGTGCTGAGGTATCTAACAGACTTGAGGGTTGATATATAAAAATGCTATACAAGATACTTAATTATAGGTACTATAGAAGGGAATGGGGTATACTAAGATTTCAAGAAGATTGGAGGAGAAGTCGGTATGAAATACCTGTCAAATTTGATGCCTTCAGGAGGCTCCAACGACGGTAGCATCGCCAAAGCTTCCGAAGGAGGCAAGTCCAGCAGCGGTCGAATCATTTGACTTGATTCAACCGGCAGCACGCCGCTGGCTCCCGCAAACGCAGCTGGGGTCGGAGCGTTGTACAAACCTAAAATGGAACATCATGGAATCGAACCCACAGCTTTTCGCTTCCTACTCGCCTGCCCTGACGGTCCCGCCGGTTTGCCCGACGCTCCAAGAACTGCTAGAAAGTTGCCTCCGAGTGAGTGTGCTGTTGATGCTTCATTCGACCCTTCTGGCGAGATCTGATAGAGCGACAAAAACACTTCAGCGAAATGATCCGGGATCGATCCATAGCTAGCTCATCATTGGTCTCTCAGTTATGGAAACCCGAGATCCCCATCCGCGGGCACGATTCCCCTACTCGCCAGATTAGTGGCCTTGCTATCGAAAAAGGTCTCTGAAGGGTTTCGTTCGACGCAGCATCGACGGAAAGCTAGCGGCGGCGGCGTGCCACATAGTTTGGAGCGAGTAAGTAGGCCAAGGCGTTTGGGACAGAGCTCATTAACGTTCCCGACAGTTCCCCCAAAATTCCTCAAATCCTCACAGGGAGCTTCTTCCACAAGCTTCCCGCTCACCTCAATGTCATTTGGAGCATTCACCAACGATGACAATGATTGTGTGCACTTTAACTCATCCAGTAGTGCGGAGAAATCTGAAAACAACGACCTAATCAATTACACCCTCTTGAGCTCCCTCAATCTTTGGTGCCACTCAATCACTCCCATTATTAATTTTACTAGTATACCAGTTAACATACATTTTATCAACCGTTCCTTATCTACATTGTAAACCCAATACACCTCTAACCAGCCAGCTCACCCGATTCCTTTTCGTTTTCCCACATATGCAACCACTCACTCTATTACACTGTACAACAACACATCATTGATAACTACACGTTCGCCGTGGAATTTTTCCTAGAATTCTCTAACTTACGTTTATTTCAACAGTTTCGCGCATCCAAGGCTCGAATATCGATTTCTGACCACTCCTCAAATCGTGCTCGAAGCGTGCAACACAATCTCAGCAAAACCAATGAAAAGCAGACTTCTCTACTGCTTGGAATTCTCACAAGTGCGCCTTTACGGGACTCAGGATCATTTCCCAAGCCCGCTTGCCTCATCTTTCCCTTGTTTTCACGAGTACCGTTCTTCTCTCAAATGACACAATTTCTGTCCCCAATTTACTACCAGGATTCTCCTCTTGATCCTCCCCGTCACTTTTAGAATCTCCCCGTCGATTACTAACACCCGGCAACTTCGCTTTCCTAGGCGGCGGTGGCGGGGGTTTCCTCCTAGCGTCACGCGCCACTAAATTATCACTGCCTTCTGGCTCAGATGACATCCTCACAGAACAAGCATTAAAAACCTAACCATTACCGCGCGCCCCTAAATTAACCCCCACTACAACGAAATAAGGATCAGAGGAAAAATCGGTATGAATCATCCCTCAATCCTGTGCAACCTCGGCCACCCTAGCAGTTGCCTGAATGTCCCCATTGCTAAATATAACACTTTTGCCCGTTTCTCTCATCGTATGTGTGGCATCAAATACGATAGCTTTGGCTACTTCACGGGTGTCAACGCGATACTTTGGCGGGGCCTAAATAGGACAAAGTTCGGCCGCGGTTCGGAGCACACAAACGGATTGTCCCGGTCAAGACGCACTTGATCATTTTGGCAATATCAAGATACTCAATACTACGACCCTAATCGGTTCGGAGCACACAAATGGATTGTCCCGATCAAGACGCACTTGATCATTTTGGCAATATCAAGATACTCAATACTACGACCCTAATCGGTTCGGAGCACACAAATGGAT